>JAQOWM010000814.1:0-141600 GCA_029041755.1 Resseliella maxima
TTTTCAAGATATTTCTTGAAAAATGAAAAGTTTTTTTTCAGTTTTTTTTGTACTAAAAATAATTTCATTAGAGATTATTTACGAATAAAATCACAGAAAAAATTTGGGAAAATATTTTTTAAATTTTGATTTTTTAAATTTTTTGCGTTCTACAAGTGGATAAGGTTGTTCACACAGTATTCCCCATATTCGTTGTTCACACAGTATTAAACAAAGAAGCGACGGTATCAATCTCGATGCTTGCCATACATTTTATATGAACAATAGCTCTGTGTACACACAGACTCTTACATACCGTTTGCCGTTGTTCATATAAAATGTATTGCATTTGTGGAGATTGATGGCGTAAGCCACTGAAATTTGTCATTGTTATATAGTATAATCAGACTTTGGGTTTCGAAGTGACCAGGAAATTTTGAGCGGTTCTCAACGCCTAAAAATTCAAATGAATCGCAAGCCAGTGTTGACATCAACCAGTATTGAGGGGAAGTAAGTAGTTTGCTCTGGATCACATTCATTGCACAAACCAGTGGCGAAATTTTTTTTTTCCGATGAAAAAATGTTCAATTTGTATGGTTGTCGCAATTCATTACCAGGAGGTCGGCCCTTATTTCCCAGCATATAGCTATGAATACGCGGTTTATGCTGGCAATTTCAACAAGACAAGGCCTCAATTCACGTGGCCAGGTCAACTTTGGCCAATTTTAAACAGCATGGAATCAACATTTTTGAAAAATGGCCGTCCTAATCACCAGATATGAACATTATTGAGAACGTCTGGTCGATTTTAGCTCGAGAAGTTTATAAAGAAGGTCGAAAATTAAACACAAAACAAGAATTGAGGGCGACCATCGAGACGACTTGCAAAACATCCCACAGAACAAAATCGAAACATTGTATGATAGTCATACAATAGCGTTGAATCATCGCATTACATGATACCAAAGGCAAATGGACCAAGAAATATGATTTTCATAATCATAAACAGCAAGTGCGTCTAACCCTATTTCTTGTACAACGAAAAAATCCGAAAAATCTTGAACAATATTTTTCAAATTTTTTCTGTGATTTATTAAAAAAAAAAGAGCAAAAGAATGTTTTTAATTTTCATGAGATATCTTGTAAAATGCTGGTGCGTCTAACCTTATTTCGCGCACTTTATGTATAGAAATTATTATTTCGAATTCATTGGAGTGTCTGAAATATACAAAACAAGTACATTCAATATAACTACAGCGTAATGGAAAAGCATTTCTTTTGTTATGGCCTGATGATTATGATTAAGCTCTTATTATATTATCCCATTCACTTGAAGCCGGGAAGAAATTTCAATGATTGACTGAATACCTCCACCAATTCATATTTCATCTCATCAGCCGGTTTTCATTCAGTACTATTGTGACATAACGATTGCGACATGAACATTTATATTGAGGTAAATCGGAAACCCCATAAAAATTGATTGTCCGGGTTCTTGAAGAACATCTCGTAAATAGGACTATTGTATCAAGATAATACTGAAAATACGAATAATATGGAGAGGATAAACACACTGATAAAATACAATATTCAAACACACAGTAATTTAAAATAAAATTCGAAATTAATATTCGAGTTCCAGTGAAATATTTAAAAAACTTGCGAAAATAAACGTTATATTCGTCGAAAAAGTAACTGCAATGTTACGATGTTTCATTTTTATTATACGCTAGAATTTCATGCGAAATTCAAGCCCGTTATAAGCAACGCTAAAATTGAAAATATATTTGTATTGAGTCTTAAGAATAAATATTAAGACAAAACAAACGCAATCCTTGTCGAGCATTTTTGAAAAAAGTTCCACATTTCGATGGGTCTAATTATTACACGCTAGTATAATAGACGAATAACAAAATTTAAAGTTTATTAATGGAAATATATTTTCAGATCTTCAAAATCTGTGAATCTTAAAAATATACTCAATGTGTGCTGCGAAAACAGTAAACAAAAGCTCCAATTCAGTGCACATAACTGTTTGACATTGATTACATGTTTGTTCCAATAAAACCGAAAGTTCCAACCCATCGTTATTATTCTTTTGTTTCTATTGCCATAAAACTGGAAACATACAACCGCCGGCAGCTATTATAATAGTCATAATCTCAATACTCGAATGTTGTCTCGAATAGTTTCGTTGTTTACTAATGCTTATGTTGCTTCGATTTTTGCTTACATCATTCGATCGTTGGCCCAAAATTATCATTATTGGCACAAAGCCGGAGCTCTGGAAATACTATTTGAATGTTTTCTTTCAGCACTGCCTCAAATTCATATAATTCATAGATTCATTCTTATTTCGTTCAACCCATCAAGTGTTTTCGAAATTTTATTATTTCTTTGTCATCAAAAAAAGAAAAAAAATCAATGCAATTTTTAGATACATTTCAATGTTGAACAAATACTTTTATACTATATATCTGTTGCAAAACGGCGAATATAATAGACCAAATAGCAGAAATACGCATTTTTAAAGCTTAATTATGCGATACGCTCTGCCATGGGAAATAGAAGAGAGTAATTCCAACTCATTGATAAAAGTAAAATAAACGATAATATTAATATTAGCCTTTTAGTTGATGTTAATTTCTTTTTTGTAATCAAATATCGTTTTGAGCAAATTCGGTTTGACAAATAATCCCTAAATATTATTTACGGTTTTACTTGATAAAAGTTACAATCGAACAAAACAATTTAATGACGATCCAGAAGAATAAATCTGCCGATAGCATCGTTTACTTCTTTTTTTTTTTTTGGATTTCTAAACATCTTTATTTCTTTATATAGACTGTTTTCCGGAAATTGGTATTTCCGAAGTATTTTTCACCATATTATTTGCACTTATAGACAACAATGAATCACATCAAAGAAATGTTGTTTCGCATTATGCAAATGTATACATCACCAAATTTGTTAATTGAGAGGGTGGAACGTGATCAGAGTTGAAGGTTCCATTTTTTTTTTAGATATTATTACATATATATATGATATAATGATATAATTTTATGATGCACAATTTCTATCATCCTTTGGAAAATCTATTGTGAACTATTTTAGACACAAACCAAATGTAGAAACTTTGAACTTCTGGTTCAGCTTTTTTGAGCTTTATATCAAGTGGAGAATATTCTCTCCACATTAACACAAGTCCTGTAGAGATGAGAAGAACCATTCAAACTTTTCGTGTGTAGAAAATAAAGTTCAGATGACATGCAAGCTTTACTGAATCTCAATTCGAAATGACTTAAAAATTACATAAATATTTTAATCGTTAAGGGAATATAAATATCATGCTATTTAAATTAATCACATTACAATTTAAATTAATCAAAATATTTGGATTGTTCACAAGTGAATATGACTAATTTAATGAAAAAATAACATTTCCAAATAAGTTATGTTTATACAATACAATACAATACAAAGTCTAGAATTTGCAGATGACAAAAGTTGAGTTGTTGAATAAACATCGAATATTCTACCGAGATGGAAGAATTCTCAATTTGGGTACATACGAATATTATAAACAAGAAGAAATTCAATTTAAAATAAATTTGAGAGCTTTCGACGGGATGAAATGCAAATTATTAAAATACATTTGGTGTGGTTTAACATATAGTATATGTCTTTAAAGTCTATTTTTTAATTTGCTAATTTCTGATAAACTCAGAGCATGAATAAATTTCATCGTAAATTCGAAAGAAGAAATTTTCAATTTAATTTTTTCTTGTTCACCAGATGTGTATTTCACCACTCGTTGAATATACATTAGGGTGTAGCAAAACCCAATTTTTTTTTCAGCCGGTATCATAACCTATGCAGGGGGGTCCTCTGAACACGAATCAATCAATGAAAGTCGAAAAAATTCAATTTCAGGTGCGCCGCCAGTTAGGCTCCATTTGTAAATGTTAAAATTAGTGATAAATCCTATTTTTCGCAATTATTAGTATCATTTTGACTGTCAAAACATTTGATAATTACATTATTCTTTCAAAAAATCGTAATATAATTGAATAATCTATGGAATAATGATTTACGCTCAAAATTGGCAGTCAATTTGTGGTCAATTCTATCAAAAATCATTTTTCTCGTTGTTTAATAAGAAAATCTTTTTCTTTGATTGGAACTTTTGAATCATAATTACAAACACAATTATAAATATCTTCGCATTTACATTTGCAAATATCAAATAAATGGTTTTCTTTTGAAGTCTTGTACTCAGCCATATTTATCGCAAAACTTGGTTTTGCAATTGATTTCAATAGAGGCAAATACGACTGATACAACTCTTCAACTTTTTTTGTGATACGTTTGTTTGTGTTAATTGGAATGCATGATTGTGTTCAGATTTCTTCGATTTTATCAGCGATAAGATGAAAAATTCCATTTATGTTTGTTTTCTTACCTTTTGATTTTTCATGTAAAATTGATTGTATTACGTTTGCGCATCTTGGAAGCTGCTTTTTATTAAATTTTTTTGGTTGAAAAACTGTTTTGTGCATTTTGTTTATGAAACAAAACAAAGTAAATGAAACCACTTCGAATGTCAAAATCACACTAAAGATTTGTCTTGTAATGAATGCATGCTTAGACATGCTTGTACAACCAATTTGCAAATATAACGGTAATTGTTACAGTTATGCGCCCATCAAATTTATATTTGTATCTGTACCATATTCATGCTGCATGAATCGTCCATTTCCTCGAGCGATAGAATTATTCTTAACAATTTATTGAAAATTTACTCAAAAACCAGCGTTTTTATAGAAATATTACACAAAATATTGCATAAATTCCTGGAGAAACTATTTTTTTTGTCAGATTCCATAGATTATTCAATTATATTACGATTTTTTGAAAGAATAATGTAATTATCAAATGTTTTGACAGTCGAAATGATACTAATAATTGCGAAAAATAGGATTTATCACTAATTTTAACATTTACAAATGGAGCCTAACTGGAGGCGCACCTGAAAATGAATTTTTTCGACTTTTATTGATTGATTCGTGTTCAGGGGACTCCCCTGCATAGGTTATGATGCCAGCATATTTATTTTTTGCAATTTTTGATAAAAGTGCTACACCCTAATATACATTTCTTGACTATATGAGAAATACACCATATAATTTGCCAAGCTTTTTGCCAGACAAGAATATAGATACATCACACTGAAAATATTTTATGCGTAAATATTACGAAAAAAGACCCAGCTGTAGAGTACTGGCTAGCGCACCAGCTTTGCAAACATGACGGCGGACGTGAGTTCGAATCCGACTTGTATTCAAATCTTTTCTATTCATTGAACGCACTCATTAACAGGAATTGAATACAAAGCCGGTATTTAAACCGCGGAGTGTCTCGGATAAGCACTTAAAAACTGTAGGTCCCGTGCACAGTGAGACTGAGTAACAGCTATGTATGTAAAAACGGGTTACTTAAGTGTTAGGTTATTGTCTTCGATGGAAATGTCATGTGTTAATTCGCATATCTGAATCCAATCGAATACAATTACCGTAAAAAGTATTGCCTGCTATTGGTGAATGTATCGGTATATAAATAGCAGATGCATGCACCCGTTTGAGTTCTCAAAAGAGAAAAAAAAATTAATTGGCTCTATTATAGGTCAATGTGATTTGAGAAGAATTGCTGGTCTTTTGATGAGGCTCTTCATGTAGCACAATGGGTACGGTGCTGCAAAAATGTACTGGTAGTTGTATGACGGACGAACACGATCAGGACCGGCTCTAATTCAGAGAAAAACATTGACAAATAATAACTAATAAACTATAAACGGGCGTCTCGCAATAGACTGAATAGCCTGAACGACGTAGCAGCAGCTACTCCGTACGAATCCAATAATCCAAAAAAATCCAATTACGAAAAACTGCGTTCATTTTATGGATTTTATTCTAGGTTTTGCGCCACAGATGATATTCGTCGATTTTACTACTATGCATAGAATTCCCTAATAATTTTACGAATATTCGTAGAATTAGCGAATTTACTAGAATTTTTTTTCAGTGCATGAGATTGTCTGCTTCGTCGATGATGTCACTAATGTCGTCAAAAACGATAGTGTTCTGAAACTCTGCTTTACTTAGAAGCTGAATGGGGAGAAAAATTTATTCAAAGTAAATCAATGCACACTTCATTTATATCCCATTCAGTACTGAAATACATTGGGACTGCAGTTTGTGTTATTATATGATGTTAACATTCAAGTTGTATTATAAATTTCTTTCGTTTTTAATTTTGCCATTAAACAATGAAGATAGAAATAAAGATTTCTTAGCAATTCAGTATACCAATATATTGACAATTAGTTTTTTTCTCTATTCTCAATCATTATAATATGCGTATTACTTTAAAAAATTAAGATACAAATAATGTTATCAAATTATTCCAAATGGTAATATAATTATTTGGAAACAGCTAGTTTCATTGCAATAATGTGGTATTTTTTCAATCGATTAACTATAATGAGCTGGGAAACAGACTAAAATCCTTCACACATAGAAATAAAAGATAAATGTCAAACTGAATTAAGTACGAAATATTGGAACGACCGTTTTAAGTATAAAATTTGTACCAAATCAAAAGTTTTAGTATTATTTATACTTTTTTAAGTACACGAAAAATCTAGTAGTACTATTATATGACAACACAAAGCAAAAATTTGCCGGTCTTTCTGTTATGACATTTAAACTGTGTTTGTGTATTGTTTATTGTGCGTCTTTGGTTTAATGTGCGCTATCGCAATAAAATGGAAATTCCGTGTTATTTTCGTGTAAAATATAGAAATGACATTAAATTTATTGATTTGCCATGGAGTGATTTGTCGTTTGATCATTTCAAAGATAAATGTGAGTATATATGTATTTATTTTTTCGACAATACCATAACCTCAACATTGCTTTGTTTAAAACATCACTTTATTTTCAGTTGTTTCTGAATTTGGTGTGCAATTAAATGATGGATCTGATGCAAATCTAAAAATTACTGATAATTTGGGAGCAGATATAGCACGAGATAAATTCGCAGACATAATTAAAACATTCTATAATGGTAGCATGTTCACAGTAAATGTTTCGTATGACTGGAAAATCATGAAGGAATCATATCAAATGGTTACTCCATTGGTACAAATAATTAAATATATTGATAATTATCAATTATAATTTATTACTTTTATTACTTTAATCATTCAAAAACATATTTCCAATCCCAGATGCTTGAAAATTATTTTTGGCAGAAAAATGCTGGTTCACTTCTTTCATTCAAAAACAAAAACACAATTGATTCGAAAAGTCGTAATAAAATAGTTGAATTAGTGGTGGATTATATGTTTGAATCTTATGGCGAGGACCTAACAGTACTTGAAAGATGCGTCACAGCATTTGCAACTGTGACATTGTTCCCTTGTCTCAAATATAAAAGCAGTCGTGATGGAACAGTAAGTACAGCTTCATGACAATTATTCACTTGATCGTTGAGTTTTCAAACATTATTATTTTAGGATCTTCTTTTGGGTGAAAATGGTTATTTCACGCGTCGTATAAAATATGTTAAATTAAGGAAAGTTATTCGTCAAAGAGAAATAAATTCTAGCTTTGCATCCGGCCACGAAATGTCTTTTAACAATAAGGAAGTTTCTTTGGACCAACAAATAGAGGATTTAGAATTCTTGAAGTATTGTATTGTAAGCAACACCGATGAACAAGTTTTGGTCGAAAAGTTGAATACAACACGTCAATTACGACATGAACTTATGTCCAATGAGAATAGTGATATTCGTACAAACTTTCCATTCTTTTTTTCGGAGCCACAATTGGTATTAATCTTTTTTAATTTTATCATTGAAATTTGGAAAGAAAATTATTTATATTTCATTTGTTTTATATTGCATAGATTCTTTTGGACTATCGTGAAAAATATGAGGATTTGAGTTCAAATTTTGATTTTTTGTCCAAATGGCCATCATATGGAATCAAATTAAAAGATTTCTGTGACAAGAAATTTGAATGTGATAAGCACACTGATTGGAATGCAGATATTGAATCAATTTTGTTGCTTTTAAAGCTATTCCCATCTAAACCAAGGAAAAACAAACGTGCTATTCAACCATTTAATGGTTTGATTAATAAGCTCATCGTTTACAAAGTGGTAAATTGTGAGAATTTCAATTCTCTCAATTAATTTTCTAAAACATTGTTTGGATTTTCAACAGATTGGTACCGCACCAAATAGCATGGTAACAAAAGATAATGATCATCCATATATTATTGCGTATGGCAAATCTATGACAGAAATTGAGAATTTCTACATTGAAGTAGAAAAACACGTGATTCCGGTTTGTTTATATTTATTCAGTATGAAAATTATGTACATATATCAGTATATCTAAAAGATGTTTTCTTTTCAGCTGCCACGCATATTCACATTTAATCAAGCGTTTGACCTTTTTGTCAAGTTACACATGGTGTTTAATCTAAATTTTGACCCAGTCTTAGAAAATATGATGGTCTATGTGCAACAGTTTTTTTACGGGATATCTGATGGAAAAAAGAAAGCAACCGTTGCGATGAAAGAGCTACATAACTCTTTGAACTGATATTTATGGATTTTTTTTTATTTTTGTTGAATCAATTTTCATAGTTGGTTGGTTTGGCGATTAGTTGATTTAAGTCACATTTTTTTATTTGAGAATTTTTTTACCAGATACTCATCACTTTTAAAGTGAAATTATTTTTATATATTTCGTAGATAATTTTCTTTGTTACTGTTTAAAGAAATTTATAAATGTTGAAAACTATATGTCCAAGCCAAAGGCTAATATTACTTAGTTAATTTATAAATGATTTTCTCTCTGTGTTATTTAAAAAAGACTACGTACCCTTTGAAGAAAATATATGATATTTTTCTTAAAAAGTCGGGTATAAATAATGAATGATCTTAAAAAATTCAAATTTATATTGATATTTTTATTGAAATAAACTGTTTTTTTTGTTATCACAAACACATGTTTTATTCAAATATATATTTGGAATATTTATCGTCCTTCAAAAAATTGTGATCACTTACGTGATAGAAAACAACAGAAATATTTTCACGACATTTACTTAAGTTACTGAAAATTGTCATCTCCCATTATCTCTTATCAGTATAAAATTTACTAATTGCCACTAATTTAATCAACGTTTTTCAACAAAACAACAAAATTTATCCAAGCTTTTTTTTCATTTTTGCATTTTATTTTCTCTTTTCTATGCTCTTCTAATTTTATACATATGTATGCATAAAAAATTTGATAAACTGAACAAAAAAATATAGAGATAAAATGGTTTTGATTGGGTATTACATATTTCTACACAATAAGTAGTTTACTTAAGTGATTCAATGAGCAAAATTTGAAATAAAAAAATTCCAAAATGTCCAAAAACCCAAAATAAATATTCAAAAAAATTTAATCGATCGAATAGCGTTTATTTTGTAATTTGTTCAAAAATATGTCGATATAATGAACTGCATAAACTGTTTTATTGCATAAATATTGCATTATTAAGCTGTTATAATCTAACATGCTACATTTTTTTGAGAGTAACTACACTATTTCAAAAAAAAATAAAATCCGTTAGAAAAAAAAATAATTTCTTTTAATCAGATATAATGTTCTACCTCAAAAATTATATTTATATTGGTATTTTTCATTGAAAATAATAATTTTTTTCTGTTGGCGAAAAACGTATTTTTTATTCAAATATTATTGTTTAGTGTACGTACATAAATTTCAAATCTAATGTTTCAAGAATTATGAATGTTTCTCCCGAAATATCTTTCTTTTCAAATACGTTTTTATTTTTCAAATTGTCAAATTTAATCAATTCAAAATGGGAAGGTTCAGTTCGAACTATTTTTATGCTATTGAGGAATATATTATATGAATGGCATTCATACCGTAAACAGAGGAAAAAGATATCCGAATTATAAACCAAAATCTTATTAATTTCAAATAGATGCTGTTCTAAATGAACAAACAAATAATTGCGAAATATTATTCCATTAAATTCAAAACTTTTAACTTCAAAAAAATCATCAAGAATTAAATCATGATCCAAAATTCGTTCAAGTTCAATTTTTACATTATCACTAATCTTTTGCTTTTTTGTTATTTTTTTTTTATCTATATAAACATCGTGAACTGTAGAAATATGTTCCTGATGACTTTCAATAATTGATTTACTTAAATTGATGAAATTTTTTCCACATACACGACGCTTCAAGTCTTGGTGTTTACTTTCGAATCTTTTCATTGACATTTGATTAATAGGTCCCATTGCTCTGATGATTCGCGAATAATGAGTTGTATTGTGTTGTTTTTGTCGCAATTTGATTCCAAAATTCGACTGAAAGAGTTGAAGATGATTCTCAACACAATTTTCTAAATCAAATAAATCCTGTTCATCAATTTTGAATGAATAAACTATCTGTACGACACGCAATAATGAAAAAACACAATCCCAAACGGATTTTAACTGCATTTCATTTTTTTTCTCAAAAAAAATATAAGGAATATGTCGAAATAAGCAAAGCAGTTGGCTTGCATTTTGATTCAGATTATCTTTCTGTAATTTAATTAGAGACGGAATATTTTTCTTGTTCATAAATCCGAAATCATAAAACTGAACTTTAAATAAAATTTCTTGTTCAGAATAAATTTTCTTGCATACAAAATATTTAAATAAATTAAACAACAACATTGGAATTGCACCTTCGTCAATGTCGTGCATTATGTCTGGAACCATATTATCAATTATATTAAAATAACGTAAATCATTCAATGCACAGTCTCTGACGACACCTTTCGTTATTTTTGGGTCTACTTTTGTTGAATTATCGATCATAGACACTTGTTCTTTGTGATTTTCTTTCGTTCTTTTTTTCTCAGGTATATCTTTGCAAAGGACTTCCAATTCATCTCTACTACACAAACAAAATCGGCATGGATATTGGGTTGTACTAAAGTTTGCAACAAAACCTTGAGCAGTGTTTGATCCCAAGTTGTCTGAACTGAAATTAGATACAGTTCCAAATAATTTTATTCCATCCCCTATATCGACTCCATTTTCCAGCCGCTTTACGTCGTTGACAATATGAAGCCATACATCGTTGAAATCAGTGTGTTTTGTTTTCAAGTCATCTGAATGACAAAGAAAAGTGACATAAATCGAATTCAATTGAGAAGCAAATTGTTCCGGCATGTTTTTAACATTGAAATAAACAGGTGATAATTTATGTAATGTAGCTTTGGATCCCAACCCATTACACACTTCGAAGTCATCTGTGGCAATTTGAATTTGTACACTATTAGGATATTTACTGAAAAGCGGATTAGCTCTAAATACACTGCCTGAACGAAAATTAGAATACGTGCCAGAGAGTTCATTTTGTGTGGGTTTGTTGTACTCAAAATACGCTTCTCGAAAGTCTTCCCTTTTAAACAGTGATATCACTGTATCCGTAATGGATACCATTTGTCCTTTACATGGAATTAATTTTGGTACCATTGATGTTGCCACATTTTCTCTCAACATATTCCAACGAACACCCAATGACAACTCTTTCGGTGCAACATATAATTGATTGGACTGTATTTTTTTCCGACGCTTGTATTTGGTAGCACATTCGTTTAGTTTATTATCAATGAACAAGGTAGATGCTTCAAGACACTGTATTGGATTCATTCCATTGTTACAATTCAGTAAAAAACAATTAAATTGATTAACGTTCTGAACCAAATCCATACACAAATGATACATATCATTTCTTTGACTTTGATTTAATTTGAGTTTGCAAAAACGAAATTGAAGCGATTGCAGGAAAGTGGTCAATTGATTTTCAATGGTTTCTCGGTGGTCAGCATAATTGGTCGAACGGTTTTTATTACAATTTTCAGTTTCCGGGCAGCTATCAATGAAACTATCCAAATGCCGAAAATAAGACTGATTGAGATCCTCGTTTGGAACAGAGGTAATATTCTGTGTTGAAAATAAATACATTGGAGATAAAATTACAAAACTCAGACTAAAAATCACACTTTTTCAACATAACCATAAATCAATGTTACTCACATTTGTTTCATTTGCAATGATTTCATGTTCCAAAGTAGCGTCCATGAAATCGTTTTCAGGGTTTTCTTCAAATTGATCCTCTAGTGCAACTTGTTGACATATTTTCATATGCTTGGTTAAACCTTTGAACGTTAAACACACAAAATCGCATTGTTTACCGATGAACATGCATTTCAATTGTTCACTGTGATCTTTTAGTTTATGATCATATTTCAAATGTTTTGTTACGCTTTTTGAGGTGCTGAATTTTTTTGTGCACTTGAAACATTTATATAAATACATATTTGCTTGTAAAAACTTCGAAATGTGGCTTTGTATTGTCATATAGTATACATAGTACTAGTATATATACTACTAAATTTTTCGTGTACTTAAAAAAGTATAAATAATACCAAAAGTACTGATTTGGTACAAATTTTATACTTAAAACGGTCGTTCCAATATTTCGTACTTAATTCAGTTCGACAATTATCTTTTATTTCTATGTGTGCAATGTTGTAAACTTTTGGCGACATCTTCCACAAAAATATATACTATCTTCATAGACAAAATCCCAATTTAAAATTCGGCTACTAGTAATAAAACCTGGGGGAAAAAAATCAGCGAAATAATATCTGCGAAAAATCTTTTTTATATATAAAAACAAACTTTATTCGAAATTATTTTTTGTCTACATTATCGAATTTTTCCACTTCGAAGCTATTTATTTTAAATCCCAGAAAAATAAGTTACGGAATAAAATTAGTTATTGAAAAAGTCTGCAATCAATCAATAATTCAATCAAAATCATTTGCTTTTCTTTATATTTTCTTCAAAAATCAATAATCGTTTTTTGCTTTAATTCGAATTGAAAATATTTACGAACTGTATAAAAATTAGAAAATATTTTATTTTAAATTCGCTGCCATCATTCCACTTGTGGGTTCTTAATAACTTATCAGTCATAGCACAGATGTCATATGTACTACGACATGGTCTGCTATCCGCTGTTGAACTTTTGAAGCAATCGAGGATTTTTTGGTTTTCACTGAATATATTTGCGCAAAGCTCACAAATGAAATTCGATTTTATTTTTTCTTCTATACGTTGAGCGACATAAGCAATAGATGCCCCTGCAATGCCGTCGGTCAGGTAATATGTTTGGTCAATTTGATCAATCTGCAAAACACCCGAAATTATCTTTTCTCTTTCGGCTACAACTTTCGACATGAATTCGGGATCAATTGTTGGATTTATATTTAAGTTCGGTCTTTTTGAGGATACATGGAAAATGTCTGAATATATAGAACAAGTTCATAGCTGCATTTGAAATTTTTGACAGTTTGATTTTAGTGGCGGTTCAATTAAAATATTGCTACAAAGTTTTCTATAGGCACTTTTGAAATTATTTACATCCGGATTGTTATTGAATCCATGAAATCCCCGTATTTTTCCGAAAAACATTTCCAAAAAATCTTGACTCAATGGATACGTATATAAAACCTCGATGTATTTCCTCTCTTCAACTAATTCCTTATACATTCCTTTCAATGCAGCGATATTGATTATGTATCCTTTAAATGCAGTATTACTTCTTGATTGTATGTACGTTTTTTTTCTCATTTGTCATAACATCAATTTGAAGACCTTTTATATAGCTTGTAATTTCGTCGAAGAATTCAAAAATACAATCCTTGTTCTCATGGCTCATTGCTCTTTTGAATATTTGATTATTTTTTGTCGTTTTAGAGTTGAAGACATCAAATAAGTTGTTTGCATAGCGAATTAATCGGATAGTTTCTTCAACATCGTCAAATCCTGGTATGCATTTTTCTGATAAAAATTGTAATGCATCTGCGACTGAGTTGCTGATTTCGTTTGCAACTTTCACATTCATTATAGAGCTTTTAAAATCTATGTGCTTTCTACTAAGTTTATGAGTACGGAAAACATTTTTCTCAGAGAATTCATACAAATTTACTATATCACCGTACGACAAAAAAATAATGACCTTCTGTGATCACGGGTGTAGTACAAAGCAGTTTTCTTACCTCCCGAATGCTAACGCCATCTCAATGTATGTATTGAAAACGGAATTATGTACAAATGTCGTCGCATTCCTAGCAAAGATGCCGATAAAAATCTAAAGATGGCGTTAGCATTCGGGAAGTTAGAAACTGATTTGTACTACACCCGTGTCTGTGATTTGAATTTCAAAAGTTGTGCGTTAAAGTAGATGGAAAAACTAGCCAAATGACGTATTTGGTTTCTTCAGAACACGTCTGAAATTTTTTTTTATTCAGCTTTGTAGCTTTTCACTACAAAGATTTCAAATTGTCGTTTTAAGTGAACTTTCAAATCAATTTGTGGATGTGTAATATAACTCATTTTCATGTGAAATTTCCTGCTGAGTTCAAAAATGTTAAAATAAACACGATTCGATCAACTTTTTCTTTGAAAAAAACGAAAAAATCGAAAAATTTTGGATTTTTTCATACAAATTTCAAGAAAAAATCATGTTATTCGATTTTTTTTCATAGAAATACTAATTTATTCTCAAATTCATTTTTTTTCGCCAAAATTTTTCGCATGTGTGAACCAACCCTTATAACTGTCAAATATCAAATATCATTGAGATTCTCTGAGAGAGACAGTGAAACATTAGAATAAAAGCAAAAACAACACGTGTTGATTGAATAATTAAACAAAGTGCATTTCAAATAAGAGATAAAAGAAAAAAATGGATAATTTAGTGTGTCCAAACAAAAATTTCTTTTGTTTTGTGTGTAGTTTATATACTCCATCTAACCATTCTAACAAAATCACAGACAATTTCAAGATGGGATACAAAAATCATTTTCGCCGGATTTTTCCAGACATTTATTGGTATACACCAGAAATTGTATGTGATTACTGCTACAAAAATTTGTTAGTATTCAAAAAGGGTGATAAATCACATCGAATAAAGTATATTCATCCAGCGATGTGGATGGCAAATATGGAACATATCCCAGATTCTTGTTATTTTTGCATATCAAAGAAAAATGCTTTTGGTTATCAATACAAATTGCGAGACAAAATTTCATATTCGGAATCAGATTTCGTAATGAAACCAGCATTGTACAGTGACATATATGGCGATGTTGAAATGAAAGCGGAGCCATCTTACGAAATCGATGTTGCAACATCTAGTACAAATTCTACAGAAACAGCAAGTGAATTTGTTCCACCAACGTCAGCTCCGAATAAACTGCCACATTTGATCACTCAAGCCGATTTTAATGATCTGGTGCGTGATATGGATATATCAAGCGAAAAAGCAGAAATTCTTGGATCTCGTTTGAAACAATGGAACCTAACAGCATCGGATTTTAAAATTACTGCCAAGCGCAAACGTGACCATGCTTCTGATTTCGATGAGTGTTTTTCTTACCTCGAAGGAAGAAAACTAGCTTATTGCAATGACATTGAAAAACTGTTTGAAACAATCGACCACCCATATAATTCAGAGCAATGGAGATTATTCATCGATTCATCTGTCCAAAGCATGAAAGGTGTTCTCTTGCACATTGGCAACCAGTATCCGTCTGTTCCGATACTTTATGCTGCAAAAGAAGATTCAAAAGAGGACTACGCAACAATGATACTTGTGTTGCAATTAATCAACTACAAACGTCACGGTTGGTTAATTTGTTGCGACCTGAAAGTTGTGGCGATTTTGACCGGTATAAAGCAAGGTTTTTCGAAACATCAATGCTTTTTGTGCAATTGGGAAGGCCGAAAGACTGAACAGCACTATACGAAATTCGAGTGGAAACTACGAGAAACACGTAAAGTGGGCAAAGAAAGTATTGTAGCTGAACCACTTGTGGGTGCGGAGAAAATAATTCTCCCTCCACTACATATTAAATTGGGATTGATGCGGAATTTTGTACGGGCCATGAACAAAGATGGTGTCGCTTTCAGATTTTTGGAACAAGAATTTCCAAGATTATCTAAGGCAAAAATTGATGCAGGTTGGTGAATTTCTAGATTAATTTGTTGAAATTATTATTAAATTCATACAAGTAAATGCAAGTAAATGCAAAATTCATATTGTTGAATTTTCTGTTAAATTTCAGGTTGTTTCAATGGCCCACAGATCGCCAAACTACTGCAGAGTAGAGGTTTTTCGGTCCTTTTGACACCAATCGAAAAGAGAGCATTCAATGCTATCCGAGTTGTGGTCGAAAATTTCTTAGGCAACAAGAAATCAGATGAATATCGTCAGATAGTTGATGAAATGGTTGAAGCATTTCGTGAGATGAAAGTCAACATGTCGTTAAAAATACATTTTTTGAATGATCATTTGGACTTTTTTCCCGAAAATTGTGGTGATTGCAGTGATGAACATGGTGAGCGTTTCCACCAGGACATAGCTACAATAGAACAACGTTTTAAAGGAAAAGACCTTCGTCACATGCTTGGTGAATATTGCTGGTCGATTTGCCGTGAAACATTGCCAGAACAACATAAACGCCAAAGCAACCGGCCACGATTTTGATCAAAAATGTTTTTTCATCAAATATATGTTATTTTCTTTGGCGAAAAAAAATGAATTTAAGAATAAATTAGTATTTCTATGAAAAAAAAATCGAATAACATGATTTTTTCTTGAAATTTGTATGAAAAAATCCAAAATTTTTCGATTTTTTCGTTTTTTTCAAAGAAAAAGTTGATCGAATCGTGTTTATTTTAACATTTTTGAACTCAGCAGGAAATTTCACATGAAAATGAGTTATATTACACATCCACAAATTGATTTGAAAGTTCACTTAAAACGACAATTTGAAATCTTTGTAGTGAAAAGCTACAAAGCTGAATAAAAAAAAATTTCAGACGTGTTCTGAAGAAACCAAATACGTCATTTGGCTAGTTTTTCCATCTACTTTAACGCACAACTTTGGAAATTCAAATCACAGAAGGTCATTATTTTTTTGTCGTACGGTGTATTCTGTCATTTAATGCGTTTACCCTTATTATTGTATATAACTCCCTTATTTCCAAGTGTATTCCGTACTAATTTTTCAACATGAGAATTATCAATAATAAAAATTTGGCTTTGATTTACTGTATTTAAAATATAGGGTTTGAAATCATCTGCAAAAACATCGAAATTAGCCCCAAGTTTTTCAGCCATGGAGAAATTCGTACACACAGAGGAATTTGACTGTCAATATTCCAACATTTGATTTCAAATATCATATTTCCAACGAACGTTGTAATATATACAACCATGGTTGGAATTCTATCATCACAGATTTGTTTGCACTAATACCAAAGCAGTTGCGCATTTGGTTGTAAGTGTAACATTCCAACTACGCGCTCAAGCGGATTGGTATTAGTGCAAACAAATCTGTGATGTATAGAATTCCAACCATGGTTGTAAATATTACAACGTTCGTTGGAAATATGACATTTGAAATCAAATGTTGGAATATTATTATTATTATTATTTAGCACCAAACAGCGTTACTTCGCCAAAGGTGGTTTATCTAAATTATAAAATTTACAAATTAATATATACATTTAAATGATTCAATAATTGCATCGATTCAACAATCAATTGCCGATCCTAACGATCTCGGAGCAAACACTGAAATTGTTAAACTGCAATATTGAATTAAATCAATTAAGGAAAAACAAGAATAAATTACTCAAACAATCTTTTAAACAATTCGTTCAACCTAATTTTAACAACATCTGGAGTAACATTAAAGTCTATAACAAATTGATACGAGTGTGGAATTTTAACATTATAATAATCATTGAATGTTTTAATCAAACAATTCAACGGACCATTCAATGACTTATGAGCAGCAATCAAGACACCACCACCATGAGACTTTTTAATAATTTGATCTCTCTCAGTATAGGTCGTTCTGTCACAGCGAAATACGTCATAGTCACTTGGAAAAATTTCAATATTATTAATGGTATCATCCAAATGAGTCTCCTAAATTTTGAAATTATTAATCAGCAAATTTGCATAAAATTCCGGAAGCTTAGTTTTTAATCCATTAACATTACAAGTATAAATATGATGATCAAACTTTTCAACATCATATATCTTTGAATTTAATACCGGTAGAATGGATGAGACATTTGGAACGGTACATTCGGGAAAAATTGTGCTGGATTCATGTATTGGTGATACTGCATTAGGTTTGTGAATGGATGGTGGTATAGATGATTCCAAAAAGGATAACCATTCAAATTCGGTTGATGCTGATTATCATATAAATGTTGATGAATATTTGGTTGTTGCTTGTTTTGATAATGTTGCCTGTCAAAACGTTGATGAGTATTTGGGAATGCTTTTTGTCGAATCTGCTCATCATTTATATTGAACCTATTAGAGCGATAATTATGGAAACCAAATTCACGACCATTGTTATTAATTTTCTGACGTGTATTTTGACCATATCTACGACTCGAAGCATTATTATCACCATTTTTCGAAGTTTTATTGGCATAATTCTTCTTTGACTTAAAATTCTTACTTTGATTATTAATTACTAAGTCATTCGGTTTGTTAAATTTAGTATTTCTATTAACATTTTCATTTGTCTTATTATGAACCAATTCAATCTTCTTGACTTTATTTTCAACATCAAGCGATTTATCTTTTGAAGAATTGGTTCTATTTTTAACAATAAATGGTTTTACACAATAATCAGGACCCCATATCTCAGAATTACAAATAACTTTGCAACAATCCTCAGATAAAGTTGAAATCTTACAAGACACAAACTTGCCCGCATTTTTACTACGTTTGTGGTAATTCAGTATCTCAACTGAAAAAGAATCCGGATGTAAATTTGATCTTTCAACAATTATTTTTTTAACTTCATCCAAGTTAATACCAACCACAAATCTCGAAAGATGAATTAAATAAACACCATTCACTGGTTTTGTATCATTATTCAAATTTTTAACAACTTTAAGACGTTCGGAAATATTATTGTAAAACATTGAATCATCAATCCGAATATCACAATCCGTTTTCTGCAATTTTTCTGTTGACACACTTCCGATTTGAGGTTCCTCAGATGAATGATTTGCTTTTAATGTCAACTGTGACTTGATTTGTATATTTTCTTTTTTTAATTGATCTATCTCATTGTTCAATATTTCAATTCTTTTTGGATCAATAACCAATAATTCACCATTAAGTATTTTATATGATTCCGATTTACATAAATCACATGTAACAGCATACGGTGAATTATCCGAAAAAATTTTGTGAAAATATGGAGTGATCATTTCTAAAATTTCAGGTATTGCTTTTTTTGTTTCACCATCCATAATGCCCAACTGAGTCAATAAGTATGTTGTTTCTTGGCCATATAATTTGTAAAGGCAATTTACATATCTCACTTTTTTGCAAAGATAGCAAATTACATGAAGACCATTAAGTTTCTCACTATTACATTTTTCTTTGACACAACAATGCATTATGAACAACAACAAATCAGGTATCACAACAAAATAATCAAAAATTGAACTTTAATTCGAAAAAGAGAATATGAAATAAATAAACTTCAATTATTTGGATTTGAACCTTGACTTAAAAACAGGGACTGTTGCTCTGAGGAGCAAATCTATTGAGGAGGCAATTGAGGAGGAGGAGAAGGCTGAGGAGCAGTACTCCTCCTCACTGACGAGTAGACATTTCTTTCAAAATTATATCAACAATTGAATTTGAGGCCCATGAAATGAAAACTGCATATCAAATGAGAAAAATATTTACCGATCGATTTTTCACCCTTTTCCGATCGGAAAATGGGAAAAATAAATGAATTTTTGACTATAGGTAACACAAATTCGAGACCTATTGACTAGAGGTGTCACTTGCCCACGCTGATCCATGGATTCTCAGGATTTTGCCTGAATTCCAGAGCTTTCTATATGGAATTTCATGAAAAATTGGTGTGCTTAATTTTATATTCACTTTTATATGAAATTTCGAATAGGAAGCACTGGAATTCAGGCCCAATTTTGAGAATCCATGGATCAACGTGGGCAAGTGTCAAAGAAAAATGTAACAGTCCCTGCTTAAAAAGCACTTTCTAAATCGTAAATTATAAGAAACTAATTTTAAATTGAAAAATTTTATAAAAATATCAGAACTAAATAAAAAACAGTTTCTATCAAACGTCAGTTGACATCTCAACCCAGTCAAATTCCTCTGGGTGTAGCAAGTCCGTCAAATGTAAGACATTTATCGACAATTCCACATTCAGTCAGCTTAGTTAAAACTTCTGTGAAAAGGTCGCCTTAGTATCAGCATTTAAAGATACGATGAAGTGATAACCAACTGGAAATTTAAGTTGTTGGTTCATCCCAGTGATCATAAAAACTAAAGCTTGGTTAGCAAGCGGCAGTAGTTTTTCATTTTCTTTGGCGCCATAGCTGATGTATCCAATATATTTTTGTGACTGGTTACACCAAAGCACTTGCTTTCTTATATACATTTCATCGGCCATAAGGCAGCAAACAAGTGGATTACCAGTAGTTTGCATTGCATTGCATCCCCTGATATATTCTTCAACCGTTCAAATGTTTCTGGATGGAAACCAGGAGAACCTTTTATATTCGAATAACGATACCAGGAAGCAATAGCATTTGGATGTGGCAAATTGTTATTGAATTCTTCTCTAACAACCCTGTACGCAGCTGGACTATGGTAATGAATTGAAATACAGAATTTTCGAAAAGCCTGCGGATAGAATTCACCAATTTTAATCCCATGAACTAGATGGTTCAGCAAATCATTCTGGTTCAACTTCTATTAAATGAAATAAAGGCGTGGAAAAGGTGTAATTTCCTGAGTATCTTTTAGAAATAATAATTTCGTGGTGCAGAAAATGCAACTAAATTTTTTTAAAATCTCAAAAACCGCAATTTTCAGAAAACTTAATGAACCCAATCGTTCTTCGTTGTTTCTGCGCGTTTCTTCATTACCCCAAATTAATAATAATTGAACCCCCCAATTGAACTAAATTTGTTCAACGATTGACATTTTTGTGAAAAACATGATAATGTGAGATAAAAAATACCTAAAAATATATATAGCATCATAAAAATTAAAATCTTTAATGTTCTTGATAAAAAAATTTGTTATTTAACTAATTGCGGCTGAAAAAAGAATTCAATGATTTCAAAATTCCGAAAAAGAACAATATCAGTCATTTCTACGAATTAGTTTGTATTCATTTGACTGATTGATTAGCTTGAATTTAGTATTATCGAGGTCGTGTTGAAGTTTGCATATGTGGGCTTTACACACAAAAAATTTGTTAACAAAACTGAGACACTATTTGTCTCAAAAATGGGGTGAGACAATGAAGTGTCTCAGTTTTGTAAATTTTATTTAAATAATTGTATATTCACATTTATTTAATTGAGACTTGAATATGAAAATTCCATGTTTTGAAACACCCCATTTTTGAGACAAATAGTGTCTCAGTTTTGTTAAGAATTTTTTTGTGTGTATGTACATTAATTCCATTTGTGAATAATCTTTTTTCAAATTATTATATTCTGCCATCAAATTATTGCATCTTTCGCATACTTCATCACCTTCTTCTATAGACAATTTGATGCGTTTAACACCTCTGCAGTACTGTTGATCTTGTTTTTTAATTTTATTTTTCAAATGAATATTTGTAACTCCTCCCGCACGGCTAGAGTCTGTAGAAGTTTTATCATTGTCGAAATTTTTCGATAAAATTGGAATTGCGTCGTTTTTTAGCCTAATATTTTTTCCATGATATATATCTTCTTTATTGAAATTTTCAATGCATATCATGCTCTGTAAATTATAGTCATTATCTTTCATTTGCAAAGCTTCTTTCCTTAATTTATTCTTTTCGTTGTCTTGTGGAAATTTAAACATTTTAATCACTTCTCTCGTTCCTTTCGAATGTCGACAATTAGGTACTGCACATATTTTTGTGTATTTAGTTGCCATAATGAACTGGATAATAGCCACACTATCATTTATAATGTGTGCTAGAATTCTAGTGTCATAATACACGAATGATATCCAATCTAACCATGAATAGCTAATATAAACCACTTGAATCAGCTTGCAATTTGAGTGACATTTATATTTACAGAAACTTTATTTTGCCATGGTTTTTTTTTTTTCTATATTTAATAATATTTTAATTTAACTATATTTTTATGATTTTCAAAAGTAATAAAAATGTACTACGTGATATGCATAATATACATATAATTGGCTGTTGCATCATCATCATTCCGTTAAATTCGAAAATGCTTTCGAGTACTTCATTATATGTCAATAAATTCGAACTCAACGTTTACGAAATGAGCGAGGCGAGTGCGACGAGTAGGAGAAAGTGGAGAATGCTCATCTATCATTCTATTCATTCCATTCTCAATACTTGTGAATGTTGCACGTGCTATTAACTAAACGCACTAACCACAGTAACCTAACAATTTATTTTATTGTGAAATTCGAAAAAATTTCAATAAATCTTTCGTTTCAAAGTGAAATATTCGTAGAAAATTCGCAAATTTTGTCAATATATGAGGGGTTTGGAGCAAAAATGGCCTTTGAGAATTTTTCGTGCAAAAGTGTCCCCGACCTATTTGATATCAAATAGGTGAGCTAAATGATATCAAATAGGTAAGCTAAATGATACCAAATAGGTGAGCTATTTGGTGCCCAACATAAATTTAGCTGCCAAATACCTGAGCCGTTGGTCTGCACACAAAATTCGAAAAAAATAATTAAATTTTTTTTTTTCCATTTTTATGTTATTTTTCGTATGCCATTTCATAGATTTACATAAAAATGGAAAAAAAAAAAAAAATTTCGAATTTTGTGTGCAGACCAACGGCTTTCCGAGAGTTTCATATACGTTTCCCATGTAGATATGATGAGATAGTCAACATAGCTAAATGATATCAAATAGGTAAGCTAAATGATATCAAATAGGTAAGCTAAATGATACCAAATAGCTCAGGTATTTGGCAGCTAAATTTATGTTGGGCACCAAATAGCTCACCTATTTGATATCATTTAGCTTACCTATTTGATATCATTTAGCTATGTTGACTATCTCATCATATCTACATGGGAAACGTATATGAAACTCTCGGAAAGCCGTTGGTCTGCACACAAAATTCGAAATTTTTTTTTTTTTTTTTTTTCCATTTTTATGTAAATCTATGAAATGGCATACGAAAAATAACATAAAAATGGAAAAAAAAAAATTTAATTTTTTTTTTTCGAATTTTGTGTGCAGACCAACGGCTTTCCGAGAGTTTCATATACGTTTCCCATGTAGATATGGTTAGGGAGTCAAATTGATGCATTTGACTATCTCATCATATCTACATGGGAAACGTATATGAAACTCTCGGAAAGCCGTTGGTCTGCACACAAAATTCGAAATTTTTTTTTTTTTTTTTCCATTTTTATGTAAATCTATGAAATGGCATACGAAAAATAACATAAAAATGGAAAAAAAAAAATTAATTATTTTTTTCGAATTTTGTGTGCAGACCAACGGCTCAGGTATTTGGCAGCTAAATTTATGTTGGGCACCAAATAGCTCACCTATTTGGTATCATTAAGCTTACCTATTTGATATCATTTAGCTCACCTATTTGATATCAAATAGGTCGGGGACACTTTTGCACGAAAAATTCTCAAAGGCCATTTTTGCTCCAAACCCCTCATATAATGCAAGATACACAAAGCAGGAACGAATTACAAAAACAACAACGTGTGTATGCATCAATGAAAAGAGAATGAAGGATGTGACAAGAGCACAGTCTTCTTGAGTTACGATCTGAGTAATTATTCGTATTAATACGTAGATTATTCGTAAATTCGTTGGATATTTGATTGATTAGGTGCATCAGTAATAATTCGAAAAGAAATGCTGTATTTGTTCGAGTTCAAAACCCTTAGAGTCTACCTATCTGTAATAAAAAACGAATTTGTAATATGAAAATCATTTGAGCAAAATGGGTTTCCCTTTCAGGCATATTTATTTGATTTATATGGAATCAATTTGGTTTGAATATGATCATCATCATTTTAACATTTCATTGTGTTTAAGAGTGAATGACGAAAACCAAATTTTATTTTTTCGTTTTCTAAATATAATGCGTTTCAAAAATGTAAGTTCGGTGACTTTTTCATATCGGTCAATTGCTACTCCACTTTAAATTAGCAATACAAAACAAAAAAGAAACAATAATTTCAATCCAATACAGAATCTTTCATAAATTGCAAAACAATACATTAAAATATTACGTAAAACAAAAGATCAACATTTTTCAATGGTTTCATTTATATACCTATGAAATGGGTTTATCTGATCGAGCAATTTTTGATGGCAATACATTTTTCAATGAAAATTCAACATCGAAGACTCAAGTAAATACGGTAAAAATATCGAAAAACATCACACAAACAAAAAAGAAGAAAAACATGGCAATAAAGTGGCTGACAAGAAAGTCCGATGTTTTGAAATTGAAGACCAAAATGATTTCGCTTCAAATCCACTGACCACATTGACAATGAAAGTCAATCGAGAAAATACATTGGAAAATGTTTTACGCTCAAAGACAACTCGATTAAATCAATTTGACGTTGGATCTCAAAATATTGTTGGAAAAATCGACCAATTGAATTTCAAAATGAATTTAAACTATGGAAAGAACAAAGATTGTTATTCGAATGAGAAAGTTGCAGTGGAAAAAAATGGCAAGACTGATGAACGAAATGAGCTTGAAGAAGGAGGAGGAAGTGAGAGTGGAAAAACTGATGAAAACGAGTACGAGAAAATCGAAGAAGAAGAGGAAGAAAACGAGTACGAGCAATTCGAAGAAGAAGAAGAGGAGGAACACGAGTATGAGCAAATCGAAGAAGAAGAGGAAGAAAACGAGTACGAGAAAATCGAAGAAGACGAAGAAGTGGGTAATTCTGAATTTGTTGATGACAGCCAAAAGGTCGATGAAAAGAAGGAAGAAAACGAACTTCACATTCCAATGGATGAAACGGAAGAGGTTGTTGTTGAAAGTGGTGAAACAAAAGGCCACAAAAAAACAATTAATCGTTTTGCTCGGGTAACACGATCTCAAACCCGACAACAACAAAGTCAATAAACCTCCAAACAAATGTGAATCTAATTGTTAAGATTTTTTGTCATTGCAAATGACTTACGTTTAATTACTTAAAAACAATGTTTTTTTTTTTTTCAAAATAAAATAAAATAAAATCGAACTCAAACAATATCTAATTAGAAAAGAAACAAATGAAACCAAATAAATAAAATAATTTCAAAAAAGTATGCAAATTACAAAAGGAAATGATTGTTGTTTTTATATCCATGGTTTCTCACGAAATATATTTATTGTAAACAATTTATGTATTTTTCTCTTTATTTTAATAACATTCACACTAAAACAATACAGCAAATTTTCAATTCTAGCTTGAATTTTGATTATTTTTTTTAAAATTCAAATTATACATTTATTATGATTAGTATTGTTATTCAAAAAATTACGGGACAATGGAATACGTATTCATACAAGGAACACGTGAAGGTAGTGTTCTGGTGTATGTTCCTGAAGAAAAGTATCTGTATGTATTCAAGATTGAACGAAATTTAAAGAAAGAATACATTTGTTATCAAACAATACTCTGCAAACCAAAGAAGAAGAAGAAAAGTTCAAATAATCATAAATGTACTGCTCGAATCACACTATTGCCAAATGGCAAATGCTCACGTAATTTTCCTCATGAAGATCATAATGATCATCAGCAAATTTATCGTGATCTGGAAAAGAGAAATCGCATGAAAGGAAAAGCAAAGTTATTAAAAGAGAATTTTCCAGAGTTTGCGCATCGAATTTCAACCCGTGAAATTTTTCAACCAGAATTCGTTAGGTATAAGAGTTTGTTTTTACCTTTTGTATATTTTATTGCAATTATTTTTACTGAGTTATCAAATTCAAACGGCTTATCTGTTTTTTTACATTTATCCAATGATAAATGATGCGGGCGTGCGGACGTGCGGACGTGCGGACGTGCGGACGTGCGGGCATGAATACGTTCGTTTATATTTTATGTATTTTTACCCACATGTATTGCAATAACACATCGGTCAATAAGTTCATAAGATGATACATAGATGGCACCACTAGTAGGAAATTCTTGATGGTATTCGATAGGGACATCTTTCAGAGGGCTCCTGACAAAATTTGAGCCAATTCTGTTTTTTGATTATAAAAATAGTAAGTCTTGGCCCAAAACACCTTTCACTTTTTTTTACATAAGGAAAAATGGAAAAATATTTTACTGTTATGTGGATGCAGTTTTCTACAAAAACGATATCGGAGAATCAAAATTATGGTTTGGATGTATTATTTGGGTATTCTGCTATAAATTAGAGTAATTTATTCGGTATAATGTTCATTTGATACACCCGAACAAATCAAATGTAAAATATGTCATGATTTTGAAGAAAAATTGGGTTTTGTTAAATTTTGTTAAATAAATTTTTGAAATCGCTTCATGTTGATCTGAAACCGTAATGAAACATGTAGAGGAGACCTAAACCAACATGTTAGGGCCTTTAAACAATAAGTTACATAAACTTTTGGACATAAAAATGCCATTGCTCTATCGGGTGCCGCGTTTTCTTGAATTTTACGAAGTAAATCAATGGTACAACTTTGAAGCATTTTAAGAACACATTTTAACCATAATCTAACCAATTTCAACCATTCGTTTAGAACAATGGACCCTCTAGAGTCTAATACAGCCAATTAACAGCAATAAAATACCTGATTCTATTGTAGAATTGCTGTTAAACCTCATTATAGTCGAAAATCAGCTCATAGGGCCATTTTTCAATGCCTAGCCTCATTTTTTGTACAAAATGACTATGTATGCTAATAGTTTTTGTTGGACTAGGTAAAATAATGATTCCACAGTAAAATACTACATTTTCAGCTGGATCGACGAAGAAATGTGGATTTTTTATAATGACATCAAATTGCACTTCAAATCTGCAAAATGCAGTGTCTTCAAAATGTTTACAAATCTTAAGAAATTTCGTGGATTTGATATCATATCGCTTCTTTCTTTCATATATATATTGGCAGAGCTCTAATCTACCCCTTGCATTTTAAAAAATTGATAAAAATTTTCAGATATTACACAAACACGGATAAAAATGGACAAAAAAGCCATATTTTAGGGTGTTTTGGGCCAAGACTTACTATTTTTATAATCAAAAAACAGAATTGGCTCAAATTTTGTCAGGAGCCCTCTGAAAGATGTCCCTATCGAATACCATCAAGAATTTCCTACTAGTGGTGCCATCTATGTATCATCTTATGAACTTATTGACCGATGTGTTAATGCATTTTCTTTATACTAATTATTTATACACTGAAATTGTCACTGAACTTATATTTAATTTTAATCAAATCAAATTAACCTTTTTTCTTGTTTCAGGGGAGGTTTTCAAAATTCAAGTTTAATCAAGATAAACACAATCTGAAAATGAATGTCTATTTTTATAATCTTTATTTGTTTCATAATCCTACTTTATAGTACTTTGCAGAGTGGGCATTGCCTCGCGAAATATATATTTGTTTATACTTATTACCGTCACGTATGTATTATTTCTTTTTTTACCAGACGGGCGGGCGGTCAATACGGTCTTTGAGTGCGTTTAAAATGACGGACAGGCGGACGCTGAGTGCGTTAATAATACGGGCGGGCGGGCGCCGAGTGCGTTATTAACCGCCTGACCGTCCGCCCGCCCGGGGACTTAAGTCATTCAGCCCCGATGAATCACCTTGAGCACCTTGATCAACGTTCAGGTTAAGTTGCAACTACAAATAATAATCACGAAAATATCTAATACATATAACAAACTGTTTTGGGTATATTCTCAATTACTCACATCTTCTTCATTTAACAAATTCAATTCGTCTTGAAGTGGGATTGTGTTGTCACTAAAAACCGATGGTATGTTAACCAAATTTGGATCGATTATTTGTGTCGGCGGTGTTGAAATAGATGGCGGTTGTTGAGTTATTGATAATGGATCTGCCGAAACAATGAAATTGTTGGTTGGAGTTTTTGGAAATGCATTACTTGCCATTGTAAGACTTTTAAGGACTGAGTTCGGTGGTGTTCGGGTAATGGCATTTGAAATATCGAATTTGGGAATTTGCGTCATTTTCATTGCCGCTTTGGTTATCACTTTATTTTGACTTCGAAGTTTTTTTGGATGACCATCGTCACCGTCTTCATCCGTTTCTGTTTCAGTTTTGTCCAACATTCGCTCCATTTCTTTGTCAGCCTCAGATTTTGATGATATGTTTCGACGTTTGGCTTAAAGTCAATGACTTTATCGTAAACAATCAACCGTTTTTCTGGCCCAGTTACAATTGGCTCCGTATTTAGATCACCAATGAGAGCATTTTGATTTTTTTTTGACCAATATATTGTTTCTTTTCCATCCTCCGATGTTTTAATCCAATGTTGCGGACAAATAGAAAGTCGGCCACGATTATCTTCTAAAATTATGTACATTTTTCACAATGAACACTAATTTGGAAATAAAAATAAACTTATATTTTCTATTGGCAAAAAAAACAATGTTTTGTTGTGACAACAAAAAAAGAATAAACGCAGTAAAATGACAAGCATTGGATAAATGTCAAATTTTTACTGTTAAGATCACCATAATGTGTTTTTAAAGTGCATAAACTTTATTATAATCTCAATGTACACTTTATTAACAATATAAGAGTCTGTAACATTGTATGTATATATATTAAAAGGTATTTAAGGGATACTTAAGAGCTCATTCAGAACATGTCTTGTATATATACTTTAAATAGATAAATTTCACATGCAGAGCGCGCGAGTTGAAATATCAGTTGACATTCAAAGAAATTCAATTCAAAAAACACATAAACAAAATTCAAAGAAATCCAAATCAAAATCTCTTTTTTAGTTTTACCAAAAAATGTGAATTTTTAGTTTCAATAGTTACAACCGATTATAAGATTTAGATAAAGTATTCATTTACAAAAATATGTAAACAATTTGTTCATTCATAAGTCAAGAAGTGCCAATTCAGTTATAACATAAAAATGACCATATGTAACCTTTGTCAAGTAACACCAATTCAGTTTACGAAGCAGAAAACCATATGTAGCATAATTTAGTTATTTATGAAATAGGAAACCAAAACATTCGTTTCATAACAATCAATGCACTTTAAAATCAAAATATGTCAACTCAGCTCGGGTGGTCATTTACCATTTGAACTATATTGTTTTTTAAACATAAACATAAAACACATTTCATACATTATAGAAAGAAGTATAAACAAAGAAAACACTTTTGTACTTTGTTCAGAATGCAATGAGAAATCAATAAAGACGAATCTCTGTCCAACTGAAAGTTAAAATCGTTTTTTATTTCTTTTGTGTACTAACCATTTCTCTAGGGGAATTTATCAAATCAGATGTGTTGCAGATATTGCAGATAGTTTGGATTTGCGGCGGATATTCTTTGTGATCATAGAGTGAATATCCGCGCTATCTGCTAAAAATCCGCAAATATTCGTAGGCAACACTCAATATTTGATGTTTTTATTGCTAGAAAATTTTAGCAGATTTTTTGCAGATTTCTACGGATATTTATTCGATAAATTCCCCTAGCCATTTCTTTAACTCGCGCATTGATCAAAATAATAAACAATATACAAATCGTTTATAATTAAATTTCATAAATTTATTAATGCGCATTTTCGGTGACATAAAATTTTTTCATTTTTTTCTTTGCGAATAATAATTCCTTATAATGTCTCTCCCTTTTGTTCCACGCATGGGACCATGAACGAGACAATGTTTTCATTTTCTTCTTTGTTGCATTTAATTTGAATTTAATTTTGTCGATGTTTGATTTTGTGCCCAAAAAATTGTTGCGAAATGATTCAACTAGCTCTTGTATTTTTTCGTCACAGTTGAAATCATCTTTGGAAATCGCATCCAATGATATCATTCCATTTTGACCAGATTCCACCGGAAATGCGAAGATATTTATAAATGTGTTTGCAATTATGATTCAAAAGTTCCAATCAAAGAAAAAGATTTTCTCATTGATCCAAGAATAACGAGAAATATGATTTTTGATAGAATTGACCACAAATTGACTGCCAATTTTTAGTGTAAATCATTATTAAACGAAAAAAAATATCAAAGTAAAATGTTAAAGCGCAGTAGAGATGCGTGATGTCAATGATGAAATTGAATATGAACCTGAATTTTTGAATAAACAATCTGAACAGAATGAAATCACATTTGTATTATGGTCCTCGTCATTTGTTCAAATTCATACAATTTATTGAATGGCTCCCTCAAAATCTGAAAAATTTAGTGAAAAAAGTCATTGATCGTAATTCTTATTTTGCCCATTCACAAAATGTTTTGATGTCGATGATTGTAGAAAATATGAACGTCACATATAAATACTGCAACAATGTAATAAAACTTCATTCTGCATTTTACTGTACTCAGATTCACTTGTGTTTTTATTACGCTCGCTTGTTCGTTCTTCCCAACATGGTAGCAAAGCGAAGTTGAATTTATTATTTGATACGTATTAAAACAAATGAGTGAAAAAAGTGAGTGCTACGACAAAAATCAGTTTCATATGAAAAAATAAAGATATTATCAAAGACAATTGACAATTAATAAGATTATTTTTTCGCGTTAGTGTCGTGTTGTTAATAATAAAAAATATATACAAAGACAAGTGATTAAAATGGGAAAAGAATTTGAAATAGCTAGACTGTGTGGCAATTCTAATTACCACACATGGCAGTTCGCGATAAAAAATTTACTTGCCTATAAATCACTCGAAAGGTGTATTCAAACCAAAACAACAACGACCGAGGCAACGGCTTCAAGTGCTGCTGTGACAACGGTAGGACCCATGGAAGAAAGTGAGTCAAAACAATCACAGGCTAAATCGATAATCGTGCTAAGTTTGGAATCGACGTTATATGTGCATATTGAAAAGTGTGAAAATGCGTACGATACTTGGCAAACATTGCAGCGATTATATGAAGATCGTGGACTTACTCGGAAACGCGGTTTGCTCAAAATGCTTATACAGTCGAAACTGGAAGAATGTAATGATATGCAAGATTACATTGATAAGATTATGACAACCGCAAACAAGCTAAAAGGGATCGGATTTGCTATATCCGATGAATGGCTTATAGCAATTTTACTTGCTGGTTTAAGTGACGATTATCGGCCGTTTATTATGAGTCTCGAAGCAAATGAAAGTGATGTTTCAGCGGACACAGTTATGACCAAGCTGTTGGACATACAGTCAACAAATTCAGCTAGGGGCGAAGCGCTATTTTCAAAAGGAAAAAATCAAAAAAAAAAGTTTGATAAAAGTAAGAAAGTGCGCAAATGTTACAACTGTGGTTCCACTGAACATCTTAAGAATCGATGCGACAAAAAAGGTGATGATAAAAAGAAAGAATCATCAAACGCATTTGTTGTCGGTTTACTATCAGAGAGTAGAACTGACGAATGGTACATTGACAGTGGGGCGTCATCGCATATGACACCACATGGAGATGGAATGTTCAACATAAGACGAGCTGAAATTAATGAAATCAAAACTGCAAACAATTCTCGCGTTAATGTTACAGCAATGGGTGACAAGTATATGAAGTTCAACAAGGAAAATGTGCTTACTAGCAACATTCTTCACATACCAGACCTTGCAGCGAATTTGCTGTCTGTTTCAAAAATAGTAGAAAATGGAAACACAGTCATTTTCAACGCTGATGGCTGTAAAGTTTATAACGCCAACAAAGACATTATTGCACAGTGTAAACCTGAAAATGGTACATATAAATTGCGTGTGTCAACAGAAAAATGCATGATTGCAAATGAAAAAAATGCTGTACTTTGGCACAGGCGTTTGGGTCACGCAAATTATAGAAACATGTGCAAAATGCGAAGTGGCATTGTCAGTGGTATCGATTTCAAGGACAATGAACGGGCGATAAAAAATTGTGAAACGTGCGCATTGGGCAAACAAACGCGCACACCGTTCAAACCGTCGAATCGTGTTTCAAAAAATGTGTTAGAGCTTGTGCATTCCGATGTAATGGGACCCATGGAAACACTATCCATTGGCAAAGCAAAGTACATATTAACGTTTATCGACGATTTTTCAAGAAAAGTTTTTTGCTACTTTCTCAAAAATAAATCTGATGTGTTTGATACGTTTATGGAATTCAAAAATTTCGTGGAACGGCAAACTGAGAGACAAATCAAGATATTACGTACGGATAATGGAACCGAATACTTGTCTACAAATTTTCAGAATTATGTTAGGCGAACCGGCATTCAACATCAACTGACTGCACCATACAATCCAGAGTCAAATGGCGTAGCCGAACGCTTTAACAGAACAATTTTCGAGAAAGCACGTTGTTTGTTGCAAGATGCAAAATTACACAATTGTTATTGGGCAGAAGCGGTTAATATGTCAGTATATTTGATTAATCGAACACCAAGCGGTAGTGTGGGTAACCAGATACCCGAAGAGATATGGAAAGGCGAGAAAATTGATATGTCACATATCAAATTGTTTGGCTCGCGAATAACTGTACATGTGCCTGATGCCAAAAGAAAAAAAATCGACGCAAAGGCAACAAAAATGATATTCGTTGGATATGAAAATGATTCTTCTATTTACAGGTGCATTGACACAAAAACAAGAAAACTCACCATTAGTAGAAATGTGAGATTTTTTGAGCCAAGTATACAAGTTGAATTGGATGATGAATCAAGCGAAAATGAAGAAGAAGCAATCAACGAAAGCACAGTGACATTACCGAGCAACGATGCACCTAACGATACATCAACACAGTCTACTGAAAATGTCGAATTGGATGATGGTATGTCTGATTTATCTTTAAATGATACTTTTGTTGATGCTACTAGGTCACCGGATACTGATTTCTCTACAAGAGCCACGTTGGATGAGCCAACGGGGGAACCAAGGACTTCACAAAGACAAAGAACACAATTCAGGCCATTCCAAGTGGGGCATTTGGCATTATTGACAATTCCGGGGTCTTTTGAGGAAGCTCAACGTGTGGATGAATCATCCCAGTGGAAAAATGCCATGGATGAGGAAATGGAATCTCATCGTGAAAATAATACATGGACAGTGACCGAATTACCTTCGGGCAGGAAAGCCATCAAAGCCAAATGGGTTTTCAAATGTAAGACCGACGAACGGGGCAACGTAGTTCGCTACAAAGCACGCCTTGTAGCAAAAGGCTGCTCACAAAAATATGGTATCGATTATGTTGAAACGTACTCACCAGTCGTTAGACACACGTCAATTAGATTTTTGTTTGCTCTAGCAGCAAAAAAGCATTTAAAAATTTATCAATTAGATGCAATTACAGCTTTCTTGCAAGGGGATCTGAAAGAAGAGATATACATGCAACAGCCCGACGGATACACGGACAATTCAAATCGCGTATGCCGACTCAACAAAGCTGTATATGGTCTAAAGCAAGCCGGACGTGAATGGAACAACAAACTCGATGACGCTTTGAAGAAAATGCAATTTAATCGTTGCAAAAGTGACCCGTGCATTTACATAAACAATCAATTAAATATCATTATAGCCGTCTATGTTGACGATTTTTTGATTCTTTACAGTAATGAAAAAGAACTTTTGCAGCTGAAACAATATTTGAACTGTGCATTCAAAATGAAGGACATTGGACCAGCAAAGAATTGTCTTGGACTTCACATAATTCAAAGTAATGGATGTATCAAAATACATCAAACACCATATATTGAAACGGTCTTACATCGATTCGGCATGAATGAGTGCAAATCGGCTTGTACTCCAAGCGATCCAAATACGAAATTGACTTTGCATGCAGAAAACGACTTAACAGGCAAAATTCCTTATCAACAAGCGATAGGTGCATTATTATATCTCTCTGGCATCACTCGTCCGGATATTGCTTTTGCAGTCAACGATTTAAGTCGCTTTAATCAGAAGCATGGAGCAATTCATTGGCATGCAATAAAACGCATTTTTCGATATTTGAGCGGCACGACAGACTTCAAATTATGTTACAACGGAAATGAAAGTAAAGACATCGAAATTCATGCATATAGCGACGCCGATTGGGGGTCAGAAATTGATGAACGAAGATCATGTTCGGGACTCGTAATCACCATGGCAATGGGGGCCATAAGTTGGATAAGCAAACGTCAGCCCATCGTCGCACTCTCCTCAACAGAGGCTGAATATATAGCATTATCGAGTGCTACAAAGGAAGTATTATGGTTGATTCAACTTGCGAATGAACTCAATATAAAGATTCGACTTCCTGTGACCATCAATTGCGACAACATGAGTGTCATAGATTTGGCAAGCGTCGAAGCATATCGCCAGCGTTCAAAACACATTGATATAAGGTACCACCACATCCGTGACCATATCAAGGCCGGGAACGTGACGATCAAACATATTGGAACGCAACTCATGGTGGCTGATTCTCTGACGAAACCTGTTTACGGTGACAAAACAATTTTTTGTCGTCAGAATATGGGCTTATCAAACCGATAAAGAACATAATTAATTTTCTTCTTCTTTATCGTTTCAGAAAAAGATTAGTCAACGTAGAAATTCAATAGTTTCATTTTTTTTTTGGATTTAAAGTAAAAAACATGATATTGTAACGTTTCAAAATTTCTTTTGACATAAAACACTTGTATGTTCATTTTTACAATTGTAAGCTAAAATTTTGAGTATAAAAGACAGTAAGGCTAAATGAAAAATGCATTCAAATCAGGGCAAGAAACTAATCAACATGGGTGGATGGTTTTCAAGCAACGGCGAACCAGTTATCAACACGAAAATTGATAACCAAAGTCAACGAATCACCATGAACATGGGTGACCAATATCTGCTCATTATTGGTATCATTTTGTGCTGCCTAAAAATGTCCGAATTCGTAATCCATCTGTATCAACTGAATACGCGTCGTATACGAAGAAGATACACACCGAACGCCGGCAATGATGACGGGGCAACCAAGTCACCAACAAACGCAAATCAATCGAATCCAGTTTAAGAGAGGAAGACCATTGCCGTATTTGTCGACATTCAATCAAAAACACACACATTGTTCAATTGTTCAAAAATTTTGTTTTGTAATCAATTTTTATTGAGAATAAAATTGTAAATTCGAAATGTTAGTTCAAGAGAGGATGTAGAAAATATGAACGTCACATATAAATACTGCAACAATGTAATAAAACTTCATTCTGCATTTTACTGTACTCAGATTCACTTGTGTTTTTATTACGCTCGCTTGTTCGTTCTTCCCAACAATGATCGTTGATGATCAATCTGTGGTACGAAAAAGCTGTTGAAATTATTCTAAAGATAAGAGATAAATCAACAGTTTCGACTGAAATTCGACAATTCAAACTTCCATCGATTAACTATGAAGCCCGAAGTTATCATGATATGATCAACTTAGAAGAGGAGCATAGTTTTGAGCCTCCAATATCAAAAATGTTGTCAAATGATGGGTTAAAAGATTGCGTGCAATTAAAAAACAATCAAATCAGAAAAATGTTAGAAGGGATTCCATCACATACACAGGCCGTCGAATGCGCCATAAAATTGGTAACTGAATCTTCTATACACGTAAGTGGCGAAGAAATGAGAGAAGGACTAATTTACAGCAAACTAGCGCTTAAACATATATTGAAAAAACCAGATACCAAAAAAGATTTCATTGATTTTATGAATGAAAATTTATATGAATAATTGTCATTTGTAATATGTAATATCTAATAAAGAATAATTATTCTATAAGATAAATGTACAAGGTTTTTTTCATTGAAAATTTGCTCAAAAAACAGCGTTTTTATAGAAATATTACATAAAATATTGCATAAATTCATGAAGAAAATATTTTTTTTGTCAGCTTCCATAGATTATTCAATTATATTACGATTTTTTGAAAGAATAATGTAATTATCAAATGTTTTGACAGTCAAAATGATACTAATAATTGCAAAAAATAGGATATATTAATAATTTTAACATTTAAAAATGGAGCCTAACTGGCGGCGCACTTAAAAATGAATTTTTTCGACTTTCATTGATTGGTTCGTGTTCAAAGGACCCCCTGCATAGGTTATGATGCCAGCGTATCTATTTTTTGCAATTTTTGATAAAAGTGCTACACCCTAATATAATAGTGCGCAATGAGATCATATTGAGGACTCGGTTACCACGTAGTGGTAGAAGGAGGGTACCGCTCAACAGATACATTAATTAGACAGTATTAATATCACTTTAAAGTATATCAAATCAGGGCCTTTTGTGCGTTATAGGATTCTATAAGAACTCTTTGCAGAATAAATTAATAGCATTAACATACTACATTGAGCGCATAATTTGCATTAAGATTTCTATAGATGCTCTATAAGAGCATGTTGTGCGGCTTGGGAAGACTAAATGTAAAATGTGTATCCATTTACGCGTATACTGTCACTTCGTTTTTGTATGTTTGTGAAGCAAACTCACACAGAAAAAGGTGCTTTGCTTTGATGTGCGCGTCTTGTGATGCGATATACACACCGATTTCAAATGTTGTAATTCAGCTACATTCAGACAAACTGAAATGTAGTAACGAGACTCTATGTGAGTGAGTGTGCTTCACGAACATATAACAACGAAGCGACAGTATACGCGTGAATGAATATATTTTATATTCACAGTCTTCACTCAGTACATTTCAAATTGATCAAAGTACCTGCTAGTACTTTTGACATTCGGTAGAGTCATTCAATAGTAAATAACCCCATGCACACAAGTGTTTTTTTTTTATTTTTCACCGTTGTTTCATGTGTGTATGTCTTAGTATTGTATTTTCATATGTTTATCTATTTGAAGTAAGCAAACAATTTACTTCGTTCAACGTGTTCCAACTTTATCTATTTATTAACTAAATGTTTTAAGTGAAAAATTATAAGTTCAATGTTCAAGAAGAATACTAAGTTATCATTCTCATTTTCATTTTGAAAAATTGTTACATGTATTTTTGAACTTCATTGGATAAATCTCATGCAAGTCAATATAAAGAGTACATTTTTATTGTGTTTCAAAAAACGATGATTTATTGTTATTCTTCTGTTTGATTTTCCATTGTCATTCTCCTCAATCGATCTATAATACTCTGGTGACTGTTGTGATTTGTCACGATTTCCTCTTCCATATCTTCTTCTGATACATTTATCCATATCATTGTTATTTGTTGTGGTGTTTGTCTCGATTTCCTCTTCGGTATCTTCTTCTGATGATAGATTTAGATAATTTGCATCTCTTTGGTAGTTGTATACACTAGACTATATATAGTCTATATATAAAAGTTTTTTCTAATAAACTAATACAATAATTTCAATTGATTCATCACCAAAAACTTCTAATAGTAAATCTTTACCTCTACGCCATTGAAGCCAATCGAATCCACATCCAATTCGAGGAATTGCCAATTTGTTTAGCTAGCTTTTTTTTTGTACTAGCTCGTTTCAACACACAAACAAATATACAAGGCATGATACTTGGCGCTTCTCCTTCAATTAGTATATTGGGTACGTTTACCCCTCATCCTAACCTATAAAATAACATTACAAGGCATGTACGAGTTTGTTGTGTATTTCTCCACAGACGTTGTAAAATTTCAAATTTCCAAAATATCGTACTAGATCTCAAACCACTTCTGTCAGTGCATTTATGTAGGAGTAATATAAGTTTTTCACCATATGTTTTTTCATGGCATGAAGTGATAGAAATAGATTTTCGTATGTTGGTTTTCCGTTTGATTTAGTTTTTGTTACTAAATAATATATGATGATGAATAATTCACTTTCAATACTGCAACACCACCGGGTTTTACACGTTGTTCTAAGAGTTCTTAAGAAAAAAAATTTTTTTAGTCCAAATTTTTTTCGAAAAATAACAGCAATTCCTGCTCCTATCCTTCATATCAACCGCTACACAATGTGCCAATGCAAACTCATCCGAAGCATTGAATAAATCATCATTTATTTCACGTAACACTAATTTTGACATTTGTTTTTTTTTAAAGAGCATATGCAATGTTTACATTGACTGTTGTACATCTACTAAACGAAAAATTTAAACATCATTATTATACATACTATGCATATTCAATTACAACAGTTGATGTGCACACGAAAAAACATTCCCTCATTTAGACACAATATTCATTTGGAAAATCAGGTCGGATAACGCTTGAAATATACAGGAATACAAATTACAAAACTTTGATGCTGGTAATAGAAGTTGTTGCATGGAATTTCTGTATATGGATCCAAAATAATGGGGTGAATATTGTATTGTATTCATACCAGATTTAGCTTGAATTGAATAACGAATCGCCGATATGGCATTTTCGCATAGAAAGCTTTGCATAAAGGGGAAAAAGTTGGAAATTGTGATATTGAAAAAAAAAAAATGACGAGCATCGACTGATCGATGACAATGCACAACGAAATAAACATTACCATTAAAATTTATTGCTGATATAAAAGTTGAGTAGTATTCGATTTGAAGTATAATCGGGTTGACATTCGACATTCACCGAACCTGCTCGCGTAATGACTTGGCCTTGATTTTTGCTATCAAATATTAGTCGAGCGGATTGCTAAATTACGTTTCTTCACATACTATTTCCCTCTTCCTCCTTTTACTATCTCACTCTCTCTCCACGTCCTTCAATTGCCATCAGAATGCTTCTTTTCTCTGTTGTCTGAATATTTCACATCGTTGAAGGTTGCGGCGAATTGCTTTCCGTTCGGCGCTCGAAGACATTAAGATGATTGCAAAATGTTAAGCTAGGATAAACATGTCTATTGTCTACTACGACAACATGCTTATGACTCAAATAAACTCTATGACCCGACAATGCTACAAATAATTTTTTCTCCTTGCTCTCACTTCTTCGATGATGTTTTTTTCTGGTCCCAACTGGTCCCGATTGTTAGAAAACCATTTTTGGACCAGTTGGGTCCAGTTTTTGGACCAGTTTTTTCCCTCAAAATTCTCCTTTTTTTATACTCTATCTATGTACAAATTTTCTTCGAAATCTCCCTTTTTTTATTTCAAAATATGTCTTTTTTTGGGGTCAGCTATCACTGGGTGAAATATGAGCACCCTCAATCATTGTGAACTATTTACATCGTTTTAAATTCAAGATACTCATAAAAAAAAGTCACATAAATTCTGCGGTAATAATTTTATTTCTTTTATTCCATTGAGCCTATAATAAAAAACAACTTTTGGCCATATTTCTTTAGCATATTATTTATTAATAATAACGAAATTTATTTTTTTATGAAAACGAAACTTCAATCTTTTTTTTGATTGAAAATGTGTTTTGTTTTCCTACTCTCTTCAACAACAATTTTATGACCGCGATAATTCATTTACTTGAATTCCGGTCTTTGAATTACAATATGCTCTCTCTTTGTAAAATCTTATGAAAGTGACTTACTGAATAGGACTTAGTGGGCACTACTTTTATCCAGAATGATCAAAGTTCGGGTCCGTTTATCGCATCGAACTTATTATCTCTCAACGATGAACTATCCAGTGTGAATCCAGGTTCGGGACCGTTTATCGCATCGAACCAATTTAATAATTCCAGCGATGAGAATATCCACTTGAAAATAGTTTCGGGTCCGTTTATCGCATCGAAACCTTTCTTCCTTACAACGATGAAAATATCCAATGTGAATATCGGATTACGGTTTTTGTCCACACTCAACGAAATCTCTTTCTAAAATTCCTATCGTATGATAATTTTCTTTGAACGAATTTTCTTCACAATTTTAGTACAAAATTCTCCAAATCAAGTTATCAATTGAATTTATAATGGTGTCGATTACAACCAATTTCCTTGGATATAGTATAAAAAAAAATTAAACAACTCAGTGAATACTTATTCCTTTATACAACTTTTATTCTTTTTTCTTTTTTGTAACACAACCATTCTATTGCGATGTCCAAAGAGAAGAGACCTCATACCTCATTTCTTTTCAATTCTTAACCTATCATTCACATTTTTTCTTCTTTTTGACAATCTACAAAAAATATCCCAGTGACGCCATCTCTTATCTCATGGTTACAGTTTGATTTGGCAATTTTTCTTACTCACCACTGACATTTTTGTAGGTTGTTTACATCATTTTACAATTTATTCTAATTTGATCATGAAACCAGAACAAATGTATAGAACCTTTTTGAGAAGTTCAGTCTGTTCGAAGCACAATGTTTCACTTAAAACGGTGAATTCGTTATTCTTGATTTTTCGTATCAATTCTTCGCGCTTCTTCTCCTTCTCGTGTTCCTCCATGTCGTCTTCCATATGGACAATGTAAAGTGCGACTTGAAATGGAATTCCATATATCGGAGAATACTTCCGCGCTTTTTCATCGTCAAAGTAACCACCAGGTGGATATGCAGTCTCCGAGATTATATTAGAAATAAGTTATTTCAAATAACACGTTTGATAATCATTCTAAATAGATTTTTTGATAATGTTTTTTATTCACGAATACTTACATACGTTTTCTGACATTTTGAGCACAGAATATTCCGGTTTAGATTCTTGGCACAAATATCAATGTTGCGTACGTTAAATAAATTAATTTATAAATTTCCTTGTTTGATGCAAATATACTTCCACTAATTCTCACAGGTTATTGACATCATGACTCAACATATTCGCATTTTGCCTCAGATTTTCATGCGTTTTATAGCACAGATTCGTTTTCAGTGCGTTTCCACGCACACAAAGGTTATTGACTTGTGCGGTTTTTCAACACAGAGAAACAATTGTCTTATCTTTCTGTTTCGTATCATAGATACGGTCGCGCATCACACAAATGATTGTCATTCATCTTTTTCTAACACACATTGTTTATTTACGGTGAATTGTCTTACCATCTTCTTTACCAAACGGCAATCTTGACTCTGAATTATGTTTCATTTTGTATGAAAGTGTTTTTTTTTGTCTTATCAATACTGTGAAACACAAACAATTGTCAATTTTCATTTTTGGCGGCAACAAACCCATCTAAATTTCTCAACTAAATAAATGAGATTAAAAATTGGGAAATTCTGACATTGATGTATATAAACGCATCAGATACAGAGAGATTATCTCTCTCAAAACATTTGGTGTGTTGACCTTCTATTCTATTTTGCTGTTGCAGCATCAGCGTGAGCAGTGCAAATGTTTATGTAATTTTAATGTTCTTTTCTCAGAATTTTTTTCATGGAATTTTGTTTTGTGAACAAATTGATGTAACGGTATGTTTTGGGTGGTCTATTTGGACATGTTTCAACATGAATTTTGCGCGGCAAAAATTCATTTCAATAGTGAAATAAGACCGCAATCAGAAAATGATTTTTGTCCGCGCGGTTAAAATTCATTTTCTGATTGCGGTCTTATTTCACTATTGAAATAAATTTTGGCCGCGACAAGAAATTTCAAATTTCTTTGCGTTCTTATTTCTTGTTTGCAAAGAATTTTGACCGCAACTAAAAAATCGCTTGCGGTCAAAATTCACGCGGTCATAATTCCATCCGCCAATGAATCGTACTTATTATTTACATGTTTGTTCATTGCCTGAAAAATGGATAAATAAAATATAATTCGTATTTAAATAATAAAATTAAAATATTGATTAGTTAAACAAGTGGCTTTTTTAGCTTAAGCACTGTTTTGTGTTTTTTTTAGTTTTCCTATTATGATCTGTGATAAATCGTGTTAAACCATTGTGGCTGAACACCATGGATCCTAATCACTCCTACAAGTTAATCGTTCTTCACTGTGGTTAATCGACAGACCACTGTCTGATATCTTTATCTAAAAACTAATTTACATATATAGTATTATATACATCTATGTATAAATGGCATGTACAATCCTACATTAGAATTGAAAAAAAAAAAATTTTAGATTTGTTTTTCGATTTTCAGCGATTTTCGATTACTCACAATAGAAGGTTGTATGAAAAGAATGGAAAGCCATTGGATGTATTTGTTTATTGTATTTTACGGACTCATGACAAGTGAGTTTTTTTTGTCGGTCATTTCGTGTAAGACAATCCCTGATAAATAAAATGTAAACAATTCAGAGGAAATGTATTATTATATACATCAAAGAGAACTAAAATGGAATGAAATCAGAGTTTTGGGACTTGCATAATTTATGTTATTTAAAAAGCTTTGGTATTGAATATGCCGAATACGCTATCGGAAATGACGACAAAAATGAAAACGAAGTTGTAAAAATAAGAGCCAATGTTGTTGTTATGTACTCGTATTTGTCTCAGTTGGCGTTTGTTTGTTGCGATGAATCACTAACAGCCACAGAAAGAAAAAAAGCAATGAAATTACCGGTTGCTCGCTCAAAATTAAAAACCCGTCAAAAACCTTCCGAAACATTTGAACCGATTGCCAAAGAATTGGCTGAATTTAAAAACATTTTAATGTCTATTAAACAAACGGCAGAACTAGTGCACAAACAATACAAACGATTGAAAAAACACGGATTCTTTGGTCTCGCATAATATAAAATCGTCTCCGAAAGCAACGCCCTTGAATTTTCAACGAAAAATCGATTTGAAAACGAAATCGAATTATTCTTCAAATGTGATAGCGGATAAATCGTCTTTTGCTAATGCGTTGAAATTAAATAATACACCAAAACGTAAGCGAAGTGATGATCTGAATCAACCACCGAAATATGACGCACCGAAGCCGAAAATTAGCACGAAAACTGGCACAAATGGACTTTCAATAATTGAAATTAAACCGAAACCAGAACGGAAAAAACGTGAGGAAAATCCGACATTCGAGAAAGCAGTTTGGGTGTCTCGTTTCAGCAAAGAAACTACAAATGACGAAATCTCAAAGTACATCACATCGAACTCTTCAATTGCTGATTCAACTCGTTAATAGCGATTCAAAATTATCTTTTATCCACGGTTGTTAATCTCAACGACACTGGAGACATCAAATTTTCTTGCGTTGTAATTCATCGCTTGAACAAATCAAAAATCTACGTCTAGGCTGCTTTCCTCCATCTTCATCGGCAGAAATCTACTCCAAGCATTTAAATGCCATAAAATCCATTCACCTTGAACATTCTGACTCTACTTTTGTTCTGAGTGATTTCAACATTCCTCTGGTAGATTGGATTGGGCCGGATGGAAATCTAAATGATGAACTGGTGTTCCCATATAAACTTCCCATGTAGAAGAATAAACTGGCTGAAAATATCTGAAAATAAAAATATATATTCGCTGACAAAGAAGCCCACAATTTCGCCTGCACTTGGATTATCGCTTACTCAGTACTTTTTATTATCATATCAAACAAAACAACTTCATCTTCTTCTCTCTGTCACATTCTTTTTTCTCCTCTCCCGCTCACTCACTTCTGCGTTAAGTGTTAAATCGAAAAATTTTCATCCATTCCACTCAGAATTTGTTAAATAAATAAATAAATAAATAAATTACTTAATTTTCTATTGTTTAACTCGAAATTAAGTTGTCTCCGTTTTTTCTTTTCGTTCATTTTTCAATGGGTTCACATCGCCAAATGTGTAACACTATTCGATATTTAGAATTTGTTAGGTCGTTTTTTTGTTCGTCTATTTTTCATTGATTTTATAAACGTTTAAAATCAGTAAATATTGTTAAACACATGTTGAGAACGCGTTTCTATTTGTACAAGAATACTTGCGATGCAGTGAGAATGTTTTTTACAGACTATTTGTGGTGCGACGTTTGTGTATGAATGTGAGATGAGAGCAACAAATATTAGAATCTTCTTACAACAGACAGCCAGTGAGCAAGGCAGTCTTTTTTCTTTTATTCTACTCTATACTTTATATGTATTTGTTTTAATATCACTAACACAACAATTGAAAAACAAACTGGTAGATATATCACATATGAAACAATACTACTTTCAGTTGCATCTGATCGATCATAGCATTCAGATGCGTTTTCCATATGCATCGTATATTTTCCTTTTCGAAAGAGAGAAGGGAGGGAAAGAGATAGAATCATTCGAATGTATATTAAAACAATAGTACACTCAGAACGATTACAACAACAAAATACATGACAACGAGGTCCGTTACCATATTAGTCTCGGTTAATTAGTCTCGGAGTACGTTATATCAGTTGAATATAGAAAAATCACAAGATTTATTTTTCTCAATCAACTCACACTGGACAACTTCTTAAATGAATGTAAGTAATTTATTATGTGTGCACACAAAAATTTTTTTAACAAAACTGAGACACTATTTGTCTCAAAAATGGGGTGAGACAATGAAGTGTCTCAGTTTTGTAAATTTTATTTAAATAATTGTATATTCACATTTATTTTAATTGAGACTTGAATATGAAAATTCCATGTTTTGCAACTTTGAAGAAATAACAACGACAATGCGCTCTCACACAGTAGACGACTGAGTGAAGCTGACTAACACATGCGCAAATTTGTTCTATGTAAAATCACAGACTTGATTGATATCAAGCATATTTGACATGCGACAAATGTTCGGGATGAGGGCAAAAAAGGAGGATTCACTGTTAAAACTAAACGTCAATTGTTTCGGCATATAATTGATTTTCAAATGGAAAAGTTTGAATTGCGACCAACTGAAACTCAAAAATCGTCGGTTTTATCTGCCGTCATTCGCTTGTTCCCTTTTATGTCATTGGTAAATTGATTATTTAAGTAAATTAAACATTTGAATAATTATTGAATTCATCACACATTTGTTTGAATTCTAGGATGTGCTAAAAGCCTATTTAGGAATTCGTTTGCGAAACCAAAGAAAAACTGAAAAAAGAAATGATATCCAGTAAAACACTCAATCTATCGATATCAGAATGAATGATGAAAACATTGATCTAAGTGAGCTAAGCTCACTTCAATAATTGCTCACTGAGCTTGTTGAATCTTTAAAGACAATTAAGATCACAAATGAAAACATGGATGAAATCAAACAAAAGTTGGCAGCATTCGTTTTTCACAGAGCGGTACACCAATTAACGATCTGATTGACTGGACAAACAATCATCCTTATCTGATTGCAGTAGGCGATTCAATTGAAAAAATCGTTCAGTTTTATATTGAAGTTGAAAAACATCTATTGCCTGTAAGTGTACTCATAAATTGAATTTGAAAAAAATCTAACAATTGTATCATTTTCAACTTCCAGAGAATTTCAACCTGATTGGAGCATTTGACATCTTTTTAAAATTGCATTTTGTATTTGAGTTAAATTTTGAGCCAAACGTCAAACCGCTTGCCAATTTTTGCTGTTATTTTATGTACAAAATAAATATTGCACGTTTCACACCAACCTTTCGAATGAAGGAATTGGATAGCTTCTTGAATGGCATGGAAGAATAGAAATTTTCAAATGCATGTGACATTTTTAAAAATAATTTCTTTAAATCGCTTGATACTCGATTGAAATGCATAATTGGAAATGCATCTGATCTCATATATTTTTCATTATTCTTAATTTTTCTTGAAGAATTTTGCAATACTAGTACAACTACGTTATTAAGAATTAACTGAAAAAATATTATTTTTTGTTTTGAACAAATATTTTTTTATACAAATATATACAATATAAATAGTTCAAGTCGCAGGACGTGTATCGAAAATACAATGTTTTTCCAATGGATTTGGGAAGAAAGCTGAAAATATAATTTTTTTTATTTAAATAATAAATATATAAAAATGAATAATACATGAACTTCAGTTGTTTTATTCAATTAAAATCAGTTATAAATTTTTATTTAGACCAAATAACTCTACTTAGTTCAAGTGTATCAGATTTTACATAATTATCGGATTCAATATGACAAATTTCATATGCTTTGAAAATTGATAATGATTTAAAATCAATTAGAATTGAATTTACTCGATCATTCCGTTCGATTTTATAGCTACTGAAAAATGGTTCAAATAGAATTACTTTCAAAGGTTTGCACAGAAAAATCCAACGAACATCGATACATAATATTTTTTGTATTTCACAGAGATTTTCTTGCCATATAATTAAAAATTCCTGGCGGAATTCAAAATTATTGAATCGCAACCATTTTGATTCTTTCAGTTTGTTGAAGCTATTTACAGGAATATATACGTTCAGCAAAGTTTCATATCCACTGAAAAATTTTTAATTCGGCGCAATCAATAAACGATTTTCCAAATCATCTCTATAAGAATACCCAGTGCTATACAAATGTTGCTGATGTTTTATAGCAATTGTTTGATTGATATTCTTGAAACTCTGTGATCCATAGATGAATTATTTCAGGGCATGATGTTTCCTCTCATATCGTATCATATTCATATACACAATTGGTCCAACAGCACGAACCACTGTAGCGTAATGCAGAAGAAAATGAATTTTTGGTATCAATTTTATATCAAGTGCTTTTAATTTGCTTGCAAATTATTGCACAGTGTCATTTAACGATGTGAGATCCGAATCGGTTATAAGATGAGAAAAAACTATTTCAATAATTCGGTAGAGAGGTTGAACACAGCACCATAGTTTATTGAGTGTCGGATTCAGATTTGATATATTGTTTAAATAGTGATATTTTTTTGGTAAATTCTGAAATACATCATAAATCCATTGAAGTTGTCATTTCTGGAAGTCAGAATAATGATAATAATTCCAATTTTTTTTTCTATCATGATTTTAGAAATGCAAATTATGATGAATTAAACAGTTGCTTCAAGAATATTGATTGGGATTTGATTTTGTCCAACGTTTCACTGGATGATAATTTGAATAATTTTTATTCTTGTGTTAATAATGCAATTAATTCTCATGTTAAATTGAAGAAAAGAATTACGTCAAATCACCCAAAATGGTTTGATTCAAATATGATTAATTTGAAAAATAAATTGAATAAATTGGCTAAAAAGAGACATAATTCGTTGAAAGATAACATTGATTTTAAATTGTCTCGTACGGAGTATAATAGATATTCACGCATTGCCTATAATAATTATATGATGAAAATGGAGAAATTAGTTGTTGATGATCCAATGGAATTTTTTAAATACGTTAATGATGTCAGAAGGACTACCAATGACTTTCCAAATGAAATGCATTATAAAGATCAAAAATCTTGCAAAAATAAAGATATTGCTAATCTTTTTGGTAAATTTTTTGGTTCAGCATATACTCAACACAATTTGAGTCCGTCTGATATTTGTAATATTGGAAGTTTTGAAACAGTTATGAACTTATGTCATAATATTCCCAAATTGATTATTGATGAGTCTGTTATATTACAAAATGTACTAAATCTTCCAAATAATTTAATTTCTGGTCCTGATCGGTTGCCTAATTTATTTATTAAAAGATGTATTGATGCACTTATTAAGCCAATTTTTTTTTTTAATGGACAAATCACTTAAATTGGGTTATGTTCCTGGCTTATGGAAGTCTTCTTTTGTAAAACCGATATTTAAAAGTGGATCGAGAAATAATATTGATAATTATAGAGGTGTGGCATTGCAAAATGTGATTCCAAAAATTTTGGATTCGATAATTGCAAAGCACTTGAATTTTCATATTAAGAACATAATAGATTCTAGCCAGCATGGTTTTGTAAGAGGTAGATCGACTATTACAAATTTGGTAGAGTTTACTTCGCAAACTTTAAATGAGTTGAAGCCTCATAATCAAACTGATGCTGTTTATATTGATGTTGCTAAAGCATTCGATTCAGTGAATGTTGACCTTTTGACCCATAAATTGAATGTAATGGGTTTGAATTGTCAGATTCTAAATTGGATTTCGTCATATATGAATGGTAGGAAACAGATTGTAAAATTTAACGATTGTGAATCGGACCCCATTGATGTTACTTCGGGTACGGGTCAAGGTTATCCCATTGCTGCAACGTTGTTCATATTGTTTATTGCGGATTTACCCAATTTCAGTGGTAATTCAACAATTCTTTCGTTTGCGGATGATGTTAGACTGTCTCATCACGTAGATTCAGTTGATGATTGTTATACTCTTCAAATGAGTTTGAATAGAGTGACAGAATTTTTTGAAATAAATCATTTAAAGTTAAATGTTAAGAAAACAAAAATGATGATATTTCATCGCTTTGGTAATGTGATTGACTTCAATTATACCATTGGTGATTCAACAATTGAAAGAGTCAATCAAATTAAGGATCTTGGTGTGATTTTGGATGAAAAGCTTAATTTCAAAGCACATATTGAGTCAATGGTTGCAAAAGCTAAATCAAGATTGGCTTGGATTAAGCGTTTTGCATATGACTTTAGAGACCCATATACAATAAAAATATTATTTTTTAGTTTCGTTGTTCCTATTTTAGAATATGGTTCCCAAGTATGGAATACAAATAGTGTTGGTCAGAAAAAACGTATTGAATCAATTCAGAAGCAGTTTTTGCTGTATGCTTTAAGAAGACTTAATTGGAGCAATGGATTTCACCTACCGAAGTATGAACATAGATTGCTGTTGTTGCAAATGATTTCGTTGGAGAATCGCAGAAATGTTGCTCAAATAATGTTCATCCTAAAGCTGATCAAGAGTGAAATATGTTCGGAGTCTCTTCTGGAAAGGATTCAATTCAGAATCCCATATCATTCTGTTAGAAATGCTGTATTTTTGAGAATTCATGCTGTTAATCATGGCTATCAAAAGAATATGCCTTTGAATATATTAATTGAAACATTCAACAAATATTATAATGAAAAATCTTTAAATGAGTATGTAATAGACTTTAATGTCAACTCTAATGTAGTTAAGAAAAGATTAATTGAACTGTTTAAAAAACCAATGGATTAACCAATGATATGTTTATATTTATTAGATTCATTTTTGTAGTTCAGCGATCGCAGTGATTTGCTCCGAAATCGTTAGGATTGGCAATAGATCGTTGATTCGATACAATTATTGAATCAACTACTTTTATGTAAATTAATTGTAAATAATTTTCCAAATTTATTTAAATAAACCACCTTTGGCGAAGAAACGCTGTTCGGTGCAGTAGTAATAGTAATAGTAATAGTAATAGTAATGGATTGTTTTTGTAACGATTCAAGATCAAAGGCATATATTTAAATAAACAAAACGATTGACTAGCGTTTTGGCCCAAGCTTCTTTTGTTCAGATTTATTCCTGATGGAATATTTCGCCGATCAAGCAAACTGTAATTGAATGTTTGGAGCACTGAATTCAAATCACTCAACAAAAATATACTACTGTGCCCAAAAAATAGTAGGACGCCATTTTAAAATTTTTTAATTCTTTATTTATTCTTCCAAATCTATTTCGTCCCCTTCAAAATAGTCCCCCCCCCCCCCCGATACAATGCACTTATGCCTACGTATTTTCCAATCTTCGAAACACTTTTGAAATTCAATTTCCGGAATGGCCTTCAGTTCCTTCTGCGATTCGGCCTTTATCTCCTCAATCGTGTTCCAAAAAAAAATTTTTGGAATCTGATTATTGGCGCGAAAATTTTAAAATGGCGTCCTACTATTTTTTGGGCACAGTAGTATTTGCTTTGATACAGCGTGTAATAAAATGTTTCAGTGTGAATGGAATTGATCCCTCTAAAACATCATGCATAATATCCACACTCGGGTTGGATACAATATGAAAATTGTGAATATCAGACAAAATGCAGTAGTATTTTACACCCTTGGTTTCTTTAAAATTTACTATAGACGAGTTTGCAATAATGTCAATTTGACTGGTATAACTTTTAATCGATCTAAGCTGATGTCTATCTTCTCTTGTCATAGTCTCACATTGTAATTTTGAACAATGACAATGTCTGCAATATGAATCACATTGAAAAGAAGCCGCAAAGCCCAACGAAATGTTAGCTCCCAATTTATCGGAACCAAATTCAGCTAATGTGCCTCTTAAATGTAATTGAACATTCTGTTCATAGTTTGTCTCCAGCTGCTTAATTTCATTTGCAATCGGATACCAAATATTGCATCTGCATTACATATCACCACTGGAAATATGAATTTTTTCTTGCTCAAATAATTTCATGGCAAATTAAGAATTGAAAAGTAAACTGCGCAGATTTTATGGTAATTTGCTTTGGACGCTAACGGATTACAAATTTCAAAATCATCTGTGGCTATTTGTAGTTGCAAACTCTCAGGGTGTTGTTGAAATAATGAAGAATTTTTAAATGCGCTTCCACAACAGAAAAATTCATATTTTCCGACTACGCAGCGGTGATTATTTCGAAGAAATTGTTGGTATTTAAAATACTGCTTCGAAAATTCAGGGTGATTGAACAGAGTCTTGAGCGTTTCATTGATGGATATATGATAGAAAATCGCTTGGATCAACCTAGGAATTTCAATGATTCTGTCATACATTTTATTCTTCTGGCTACCAAAGCGTGTTAGACGGTATAAAATCTTTCGGTAGTAAATAATATTTATCAGATTGGACTTCTCTTTGGCGTTTGTACGATGAATTGAATTTGAATAGCTGTTGGCAAACAAAACTTGAAGCGATATCGATTGCTTCCGTATTAATTAAATACCGTATGAAGCGCTTCATGCCCTCAATGAGACTCGCACACGATTTGAAAAGCGAATTTGTATCTTTTTTACTCATTTTGAGCTGCAAAACTGATGCAGTAAAATCATCAACACATCTAACTACTTTTTCGGTAACTTCATCTCTTTGTGTTTGCATTGGATCAATATACACAATCGCTGATCTACTTAATCCAGAATCAGCAGGAATTTCGTTTTCATCGAAGTTAAATTCGAAAAAGGGTAGACCCATCTGCAATTTAAGTGTTAAAAAAAAATCAATTAAACGCAATTAAACTTTATGCAAATTGAAAATGTTATCCATATTTACATTTTAGTTGTTATTTACATTTATAATCCATTTTAGTGTTAAAATGACCATTCTTGGTAAGGTTTTTGTAAACAAATTGAGAAATGAAATCCAACTGTCATATTTTACTCGTTTATATGAGTAGCGAACACACTGTTTACCCACACAAATAAAAATGAATTCAATGTTGATACAATGTAAAACTCTTCACATTTTCACAAAATAAGTAAAGTTTTATGCAAGGCGATGAAACGAGGTGCACGTAGTGCCTACTACGCGCCCGAATGTGCTCTCGGTAGCACAAATATGTATTCTCAGTGGTATAAACGGACGCGTAGTAGGCACTACGTGCACTTCGTTTCATCGCCATGGTTTTATGTCCTAAGAATGTAATGAAATTACATTTTTATTAACACTCCCATACAAAAATGGCTTTTTTCACCAAAAATTTCATCTGAGGACCAAAAAAACAATGGAACCGGCTCTTCAAGATTCGGGGACCCATATTTGTTTCAACTCAAATCGGCATCGATATTGATTTTGGGAGAAAATTTTGGGGAAAAAGCCCCCAAAACAAGGTCGGGGGGTGGTCAGGGGCAAAAACTAATGATGCAGATCGATAGAGCGTAAAAAGTTCCCATAGAAATGTCACAAAATCAGGATCACATTTTCGGCGGGTGATATGTAGTTTTCCATCAATAAAAAATTGCCCCCATCTTGCGCATGTATGGTGTATAGCAACCAATTTCCTTAAATGACCTTAACATTTGGTACCCACTAATAAAATCTGGGGAAATAAAAAATGGAGAATAAAATCTCCCAATAATATCTGCAAAAATAAGATATATACTCCAGATTTTATTTCCAGAAATATAATCTGAGATGAAATTTCCACATATCTAATTTGATCAGATATTATTTTGCCAGATTTCAATTTTTTTAAAATAAATATTTTCCTCATGCATGAGGAAACCATTGATTATAAAAAATATATGTGATGTGACAAAGAATTTTTTATTGTATTATTTTGAAAATACTTAATTCAATTAATTTTTTTTTCTATCATTTCGGGATTTTTTTCTTCTTTTTTTGATTTGAAGAAAAGGTTCATGTTTCTAATTCGAGCTTATGGTCTTATTATTGTTTTTTTTTTTTTTTAATTCTATCGTACTACAAATGACCACTAGTCCATACAATAGAACGGGCTAGATATATATCTGGGATATTTTGAAAATAGCGGCTAGCAAATATATAATACGAAGGGGAAAGAGACATATTATATGACGATTATATACTAAAATTTGTTCTTTCTCTACTTCTCTTTATCCTTTTCATTCTTCTTCTTATGTACTAACTCACTATATCAAGGCATGCTGAGATGCGTGCGCTTCTTTCACGACAAACAAATGAATGAATTCATATACACGAAAGAGGGGAAGAAGAGGAACAAAAAAAAAAAGAAGAAGAAGAAGAGTAACACGCTTCAATATGCATCGCATTCAATATATAATCATTATAAGATACATCTCTCTCCTTCGTGTTTATTTGCTAGCTGATATTTCCAAAATATTCCAGCTATATATCTAGCCCGTTCTATTGTATGCACTAGTCTCGTGTTGTTTTGCAACTCAAACCTTTGACTAATTGAAAATGTAGTTAGCAGTACTTTTTATTTTTAACTAACGTTACCTTTCCCCTGAATCTGATTTAATACAATATTTTGCATTAAATGTCCAATGAAAAATTTCGATTTCACAGCAAAACATATTCGACCAAAACCAAGCCAATGAATAGGGCTATTAGGGAATTAGAGGAAAAAAGAAATACATCGATAAATAAAGTTGAGAAAAGTAGATTAAGTAGAATTATAAATAAAAAAATAGACGAAAGAAATGTACAGTTAGGGGAATATATTAGGGAGAGGAAAAGAGATAGGTCGTCATTATTCCAGACATTGATTAACACTGACTTGATCAGCATCAGGAATTATCGTCAGTAATTATTTCATTGCGTACCATACGTAACGTCGCTGCGCAAGCGCATCCGTATAGTGTGAATCAATTTCAATACAAAACAATCGTTGAATATATTTCGTTAGATGCATGCATACTAACGATATTTAGCATTCACACTATACGGACGAGCCTGCGCAGCGACGTTATATATGGTACGCAATGAAATAGTCACTAATCGTCAGTGTTAATCAATGTCTGCATTATTCACCACTTGTGTGAATTGAGCGAATTGAGAATCACACACACTTAAAACGTCAGTGGCAAAATATTGAGAATGTGGTGGTGAAAATAAAATTTACCGCTACTGTTGATTGTTTGTAGTGGTAATTCGCTTGTATTCTACAATGTATCCAGTTGCGCCTGTCCAATAATTTTGACAGCAACAAAATAGAATACTATACAAGCGAATTACCACTACAACTACAAATAATCTACAATGGCGGTAAATTGTATGTTCACTACCACATTCTCAATATTTTGCCACTGACGTTTCGAGTGTGCATTTGACAATTTGACAAATGTAAGTCACATGTCAAATTCTGCATGTAAAAAGTACAAATTGAGTTTTCGCTCTCTTCTTGTTCCAATCGTCGTCGTATCAAGTCGTATTTTCAATCATTTTCATCTTGTCATTGTTGTAAATTTACATTGATTAATCAGCAGCATATAAACCTTTTTTTTTTGTAAATATAAAATTAAGTTAAATTAAACTAATTTATTGTTTAGCAAATGGGAATGGAAATTATATAATTAATTAAAGTGAAACCAATCGACTTGTTATTTCAAACATTTTAGATTTGTGTTAGCTCCTATAGGAGCCATTTTTGTAAGTGTTTAAGATACGTACATTATGCACAATCTATGTACGTTTTGTGCACAAAAATTTAAACGATATAATATATGCATATTTTGTGTTAATTCTGTGCATATTTTATATATATTTTATGCATAAAATATACACATTTTTTGCACATTTTATTTAAATTTTATTATTATTATTATTTCTGCACCAAACAGCGTTTCTTCGCCAAAGGTGGTTTATTTAAATTATTTAAAAGATTTACAATTAATTAACATAAAAAAGTTGATTCAATAATTGTATCGAATCAACAATCCGTTGCCAATCCTAACGATTTCGGAGCAAGTCTCTGTGATTTTTGTGCACAAAAAATCTAAATGCACAATTGTGCACAAAAAATTCATATTTTGGGTATATTTTGGGTTTATTTGGTGCACAATTTATTTACATTTCTTGCACGAGAAAAAAACATTTTTTGGGTCTATTTTGGATTTATTTGGGGCACATTTCATTTTCATTTTTGCTTGAAAAATTTTCATTTTTCTTTTCAAATTAGTTCATATTAATTTATATATAAGAAGTTTGGCATTCTGATGCGCATTGATTCAATGGCATATTCTAATTTGAACAATGGAGTAAAGTTCAATAACCACAATCACCCGTAAAAAGGGCCCACTGTTATAATTCGTTTTTTTTTTTTTTTTTATTTTCGTTATTTAGCTGCTGGCAAATCAAATAGTACAGTATTGAGGCAGTTATTTTGCGATTTATTCCGTCTATGTGCTTTCAAATAAATGAGGCATAAGCAAATTCAATCGAATATTCGAAAATATTAAAACTATTGACAATTGTTTTATCCATTTTAATGTATATTTATGGAAAGCATTCGCCCACTATATTTCATAGATGAAAAACAACATTTGCCTGAATACATTGAATGAAAATTTACTGTTGTTATTCCAGTGGAGTATGAGCAATTCATGGAGCGCTTTATATTTGTGAATATTAATATTAACCATAAGCACATATTAGATGCACAAGCACATGTATGCATACAACCGTTTATCATTCATAATTCAGTGGATGCATCCATTTCGAACACAATATAAAAACAATATATTCATGTACGATTTTTGGTGCACATTTTATGCACATTCAAGGACCTAAAATATATACAATTTATGCATTTTCTGTCAGACATGTTCATGTACTGAATAAATATCTGCTGATAAATTTAGCAACTAAATTTATCTGCTAAATCGTTGCCCGAACACATTGTTCAACGCTTGCGGTACAATATCTCCCGTATGTTTGTTACGCTTTGACGTTGTTTATGTGCAAATCACTGGGATTCACGGTCAAAGCATAACAAACACACGGAGAATATTGTACCGCAAGCGGTTACGCAACGATTTAGCAGATAAATTTAGTTGCTAAATTTATCAGCAGATATTTATTCAGTACATGAACATGTCTGTTTTCTGTACAATTTTCGTGCACATTTTAGGCACATTTTATGCACATTCATGGACCTAAAATATATACAATTTATGCATTTTCTGTACAATTTTCGTGCACATTCTAGGCTCATTAGACGTTACATTTCCAGGCACGATTAATGCATGTTTTCGTTACAAAAGGCTCATTCTTAAGAAAGACAGAGAAAGTGAGAGAGAGAGTAAGGGGAAGAGAAGACTGACAGAGAGAAAGAGATCTGATTAAGGACGTGATATACAAGAGAAATGTAAGTTTGGCATTAGGCTTAGGTTCTAGCTTATTTTTGAATTACAATTATTTATTTTATAGTATTTAACCAATTCCAATTTGGGAATCTGGTGTCAACTGACACGGACTGTCCGTTTAAAATTCATTTTTTGCTCGTCTGTCAGTCCGATTCAGAAGGTTCGAACGAACAGGCACAATTGAAAATTTCCGAAACTAAATTACAGACGGACGGACGAACGAGCAAAGTTATGTCCGTTGACAACTTTATTCGTAATCTTATGCATATGAGCATACAAAGCAAATAAATAAAATTAGTCCAAATGATAGATTATATGCTTTAAACGAAAATAAATGAATCATTTTGTGGCAATGATATGAGCTTATGTAGCGCAAACGACACAAGCACCCTCAGCTCCAAAGGGAAAATCAATACATTTAACAACGCAAATCAAAACTAATCCGCGTGCTAAATTTAAAAATTTGTGTTATTGCCACAACATGGAATGGATGGATGAATAATTTTGATTCCCATTGACAAAAAAAAGAAAAGAAAAGAAAAGAAAAATGAAAAACAGAACATTTGAGGAACTAAATTGTAAAATGATAGAAACAAAATTAATATCCATAACATATATATTATAAATGAAAATGATCTAATATTTGGAAAATCACTCAAGTTCCATTATCACTGTAAACGAATCGGGTTTACCTATAAGTAAATGCGCTCTTCGTTTCACATATCTCCCCTCATTTATTTTTATGATAGAACCGACTCTTCATGCGCATGAAAGAGATGTTGTGCAGCGCATTGAGTTGCACACATTACAGGATGGACATAGATATTCATGCGCATGAAAGAAATGTTTTTCGGCATAATAAGATGCACGCATTAAAGCATAGACCGAAATAGTAATAAGCATAAGTGAGATTCTCACTGTGAGAACATTAGATTAAGAAAGAGAAGTATGTTGTATTGTATTCATCTTGTTCCATTGTAGTGATCATATACTTTTTTGTCATTTTTGTATAAAAGTGCGTGTGCAGGAATAACAATAGTTCAAATTCGCTCCCGGTAAACCACATGTAATGCTATTTGTATAGGAACGCATGCATAAAAATGTAACACATACTCTGTTAAAAGCATTCATGAAGATGAATTTTTTATGTAGATTTGAAAATTCGTACATCTTATGTATATTTTATAGGGAATATATTTGTACTAAAAGTCGTAGTTTTAACTCTGTTTTATTGCACAATTTGGGCACATAATTTAGGCATGTTTCTTGTACATTTTTTGCATCTTTTTTGCAAAATTATGTGTATAGTTTATGCATACTATATGCAATATTTCTATAAAAATTGATATCATTAGACACAAAAAAATTCGACCAGAGTTATAATTGAATGTATATTTATTTTTTTAAATTTAAACAAATAAATTATTGATTATAATCAATTAAATGTATGCAACAATGGCATGAAAACAAATTTGTCCTCATACGGAAGGCACAACATTTTCGATTTAACATTTTCTAAATTATAATTTTGTGCTGATAATGTTTCATATTTTGCTACATAAGTGTTAATATTTTTTGACGAAAATGGTTGAGTAAAAAAATTTTCTAATTTCATAATACTACAACCATTCAAAATAGTTTTATCTTTGTATTTCGTAGCAAAATTAAATTCAACAACTTGGTCGTCTTCTGTTAGAAACCATTTATCTGCAAATTTGCGGCTGCTCAAAAATGAATTTACCCCTAAAAATATTTGCTGATAAGATGAATTATTTTCACCTCTATCGATTAAATATTTAAAAATCGTTTCATTCTTTACATTTGGCAACATAGTACTTGTATCAAATGGATCGCGATAATCGAGGTTACACTCGATTATTCGTCGAGAGATTTGTTGTAATGGATTCTTGCATGTTCTCAACTTTAATTTTAATCCATACAGTGAATTTTCAAACGGATACGTATTTATTTTCGTTAAATTACCAAATCTCTCAACATCGTCAACTATGTGTGATAAATTATGTACGTTACTTCCAACTGAATCAATGCCATAAAGATTTATATAGTCTTCAATAAATGACTCGAATAGAATTTTGGCAATTTTTAAATGTTTTAAATACTTGTCATTAGAACACAATATAACGGCACAGTGTAATTTAAGAAAGTGATAATATTCTTCTTCTCGAAGAAAATTTTTCAAAACTATAATTCCAACATAATGAAGGAATGTACCAAATTCACTTCCCTTCCAGAATTTGATGCAATTAAAACTTCGTACCGCCCTGTGTATTTCAGTTGGGATGTTCGAATTACAATTTGCCATTAAATTATTCAATTTTAAAACATCATTTTTGCTCCATTTAAATTCATAGTTGTCGTTTTCCCCTAGCCATACCAACAACATTTTTTTCATGATGCCTAAATGTAATAAATGTAAGGAATCCGATGTCACAAAATCATTAACCATATCAATCGGCAACTCTTCTATGATTGAGTATTCCCGATGATGCTCTGCATTTTCTTTATTTCTAAATGATAAGTCGGTTCTTTTTTCTGCATTAATGTGTGGAAAACTCATACGTTTTTTTTTTGCAGAATACTGCCCAATCGTGGTACATTTTTGGCAACCGTGTTTTGCATTATGGTGTTTACATCCTATGGATTTGAAAATGATGAACTTATGTAAAAATAATACGAAAAAATCTGTTACGCAAAAAAAACAACTCGAATGAGTCGAGTAATAAATACACTGAAAATATTGATATGTACCGAAATAAATCACTACTGAAATCCGTTTTTATTAGATTTAGTTAAAACACATTTGGTGATCCATTGCAAAATCATGTGCATGTTACATGAATAAATAAAATTAAACGTTCTTTCATTGTTACCAAGTAACTAAAAAATTTATTTCAAGATAATAATAATGATAACAAATTGAAATGGAATCCGTCGCATATTTCATATTCATTTTGTAAGAATATTTTGCGGTATAAAAATAGAAAACATTTAATAAACATTCAAAATAAAACTCATTGTTTGTTTTGAAATTTGGAACAAGCAACAAAAATTATGAAATCATTTCCATCAAAATGCGTTCTGCTTCTGTTGTATTGCATCGTTTGATTTCATTTTTGGCCAATGATAATGATGTATCAAATAAAATGTGTTGTGATACTTCCATAATACTATCATAATGGTCGCGATGATTGCTTGGTTTATCTGTGCGTCGACTTAGTCTATGAACAATATATATTGTTCGCAAAAATGCCTTATTAAAATCAAAAAATAGAATGCATTCTTCTCCTTCTTTGAATATTACAATGTTTACTTTGTGAATCTCTGAAATCGCTTTCATCGTTTCTGCACCTCCACGTGTACCGCTTTGTATCATTTTATTCATTAGAAAATCAAGACATTGTGTGTCCATATCATCGCTTAACACTAAGTCGTTTTCCTCTTTTTCCTCAAACAATCGATCATACAATTGATATTTGAATTGATTGAAATGCTTGTGTAAGTGGTTAACGACTTGCATGCGTAATTCATTTACACTGTCTTCATGTTTGTTTGAATTTGGTTTGTAGCCAAAAATTTGATGGGTTAATGCAGAAAATAAACAGTTTCCATTCTTTGTTATTTCAATTACTTGAATTGTTCGTTCTCGTTGATTCAGTTGAATATTGATATTATCATATTTTATACCACGTATATCCTTCATTTTATTGGCCAGCCATTTGTTTTGTGTTTTAATTTGTGTCATAATCAATTGAACGAGAAGATCTTGAGTGTTTTCTGCATCATTTACGATTTTACGTTCGAAAATTTCAACATATGACGAAATGTCGGTCATTAAATGTTTGTTTGGTGACACTCTTTGTTTTTGTACATTTAAAAATGAACCATGATTTTTTAGATGCTTATTAAAGTTTGAAGAGTTCCAATAAAAACATGAATTATTTTTTGATTTTTCATATTGAACAGTGATGACTTTATGCTTTGTATTTTGCGCACAAATTTTGCATATGACATATGCTGATTTAATTTGCATTCCATTAAACATAATAGTTATGTCGTTTTCAGTAATATTAACGTTAAACATTTCAAGCATCGGATTTAGAAGAGAAATTAATTTTGACTTTGCATCGGTAAATTCCATTTGTGGCAAATTGCTTGAATGTGTCTTATTGATTGCTGGCAAAGCTTTTTGTTGTGAGTTTTCGATTGGCAAATCTTCTTGTAGTGAGTTATTGATTGACAAAACATCTTGTGTGTTATTGATCTGCAAATTATTAATTGTTTTACTACCATATAGAAAACCAATCGGCGATAAAACAACGTTTGGTGGAAATACAAAATTAGCCGGCTTTCTATAATAAGTAACAGTGTGCTGTTTTACTTCAAAGGATAATTTTTCGATATTTACTTTGTGGCCGGGAAAAAAACGAAAACGGCTTAAATTTTCCCCGTAAAAACCGAATATATGATTTTTATCCACATGTTTTATCACACTTTCATTAAAAAAAACACCATCAATAAATGTGGCAAAGCCTTCTTGAACAGTTTTTTCCACTTCCAAAATTTTTTTGCTGTCGAGATATTGCATTGATGTTGGGTTTGAATATCCACATATGCTAAGAATGGGAGAAAATATTTCGTATGTAATGGAATCAAATTGAAAAATGGGTTTTTACCGGAATATTCTTTAAAAAACTACTCACTTCAAAATATTTTTCACGTAATTTGGAGAAGTGACATTCATGTCGGTTTCTAAAAGTGACCAGAAATGCAAAGAGTTTTCAGTTATATCCATTTTGCTATTTTTAATATAATTTCTTTCGAGTGTAAAGTCGAAATCCAAATGATAACGTGGTTTGGTTTTGGTCATCTCAAAAATGAACATTTTGATTACTGAAACAAACGAAGAACAAACGAAAAAACAAAGAAACATATTGTTTCGGCGTAATAGATATTTATGTTCATCTGTTGCTGATGAATATTATTGTTTTGAAATGATAACAATTGATGCTTTGACGAATACATTTGTCTCAACTGCCACATAATTTTATATTCATTTGAATACAAAGAGCAAGAAAGAAATGGCCATATCGCCAGAATTAGTATTGACCGATGTGATTTGATTTGTGTGTATACAACCGGCAACTGTCATGCGAACACTTGTTCTTCATAAAATACACACACATTTAATAATCACACATACACATGGTAACGTTATTTAAATGTGTTTTTTCAGTATTCAACATTCTGTATATTCAGTATTTCGGTACATATTATTCAGTACTTGATGTTAAATGCATATTCATTACCTTTTATAAATGCTCTAGCGGGCGTATCGTTGATGATCGCTCTTATTTTGATTTTTACAACATGATGATTTATTGTAATGCCATTTTTAATTAGAATGTTCATTTCATCAACAAAATTTCTCAAAAATTCGTTGACAATAGGTTTTCCTTCCCCGCACCATACGGCAATTACAAAAGGACTCATAGAAGGAAATTCTGAAAGATTGTTTTTCGTTTTAAATAAACGTTTTTTATTTTACGACCAAATAATTGTTTTTACCAATCAGGCGGGCTAAAATTGGCCAGAATTCATATCTTGAGCTGTTAAATAACGGCAAGCCATCCATATTGATTACAAAATTTAAAACCAAATCTAAATTTAAGTTGGCGAAAATCATACGAATATTTTTTTCAACTCCATTATACCTATGTAATAGCAATACGAATAATAATTTAGTGTTTTTTTAATTTAAAAATCTGTGTTTTTAGAATTTTTTTTACCATATTTGGCCATTTGTAAGAGTAGTTGTTAGCATAACATTTCGTGGAGTATGGAGCAAAGAGCGATAGTCACTTGGCAGCCAACTCATTCCAAAAGATTTAAGCATTTTCAATAATTCGCTAATTGCGTTCTTACACTCTTAAGTATTACCACATAAGACCATACTGAATTTGGTATTGTAAATTGACAAACCTGCAGCGCAGGTTAAAGTACGGTTGTCATGCGATTTTCGGTATTGTATTGGCAATATACATACCGAAAGTATAAAAACCATAACAATAGACATAACCTCAGAATTTTCAAATGAAATAAACGACGACGCTAAAACTAGTATGCGGTTATGTATATACAATACCGAAAATCGCATGGCAACCGTACTTTAACCTGCGCTGCAGGTTTGTCAATTTACAATACTTAATTCAGTATGGGCTTATGCGGTAATACTTAAGAGTGTAGTAATGTTGTATTTAAGCGCCCAGCGTTGTAATTGAATCTGAGCGTTGTAATTGATTGACTTTTTTTTCATCTTGGATTTGTTGCTCTCGTTGGAATATTTTTGGAATTGGATTCACAAATGAAATGCTTTGAGTTGTTTGACGAATAGAATCCCGTATCAAAATTTTATTCCATTCTCGATGATAATTTACGCGAGAGCGATTTTGTTTCGCAATTCTTGAATTATTATTTGTTTTTGCCATTTTATTTTTTGAACTTGACTTAATTTGATCTACACTTGTTCTCTTTCTGTGTTTCTTCATCTCTTTCTGTGTCTCTTTATATGTTGGAATATATACTAACACAGATGCATTTTTATCAGTGTACACAAGTAATAGTGTGTTTTGTGTATACGGCTATGCACATTATAAATTATGCATACACAGCTGAAGAGTCGTAGATGACCTTCTTTTAAGACGCAATTTCATTTATATTTATTTTTTTTTATTTAAAAAAAATTTTTTTTAATTTAAAAAAAATAATTTCGATGCGATACTGTGATGTGATAAAATGTGACAATGACAATGAAACGAAAAAACACGCAGTGCCAAAAAAAAAAAATAAAAAAAGTGAACAAAAATTAGTGCTAAAATCAAATAAATCCAACGAAATTAAAGAAAAGAGAGAAACACGTTCGCAAACGAAAAAAATTCTTTGTCTTTCACAAAATTCTTGCCTAAATGGACAAAATTTAATTTTAAAAACGTGTTCATCGGCCGAAACATTGTTTAAAATTGAACCAAGAGCAACGCGCTCGAAAACAGTACATACCGAAAAAACTGCCGAAACCGTTGTGTTAGAAAAAAAAAAAAATATTTAATAGAAAAAAAACGACCTGATTTTTTTAAAATATCTACATTCAAAGAAAACTCTATCGTATTAGGCAAACAAAAGTATTCAATACCTTGGCCGGTACGTATTTTGGATATAAAAAACGATAAAATACGCGTGTATTTTTTTGGAGATAAACGGGAAGGCTTCATCAGCTCAAAAGAAATATATGATTTCAAAAGATCAGCTGATGCGATAAAAGATATACTTTTATCTAAAAAAAAACCACGTGGATTTGAAACTGGAATACGTGAGGTTGAGCTTTTATTACAAATTCCAGAAAATCAATCTATATTTAATTCAGTGTAACGGTAATGCAATATAAGTGCATTCAAGGTGAGTACTGAGTATAGTCAATGATTTATTAAAATTGAAAAAAAAAACATGAAAGAAAAAAAAATTTTCTAGCGCAAAATTTATTCGATTTTTTTGTGTTGAAATAGCTATTGATAAAACGTGGTGGGGCCTTATTTGTTTTACATCGCAATCATGGATGAAAAAGACGAGAACAATGACGAAGCATGTGGAACTTCAAAGAGAATAGGAGAAAAAACAACGGTACATCTTTTTTTTTACAGTTCTTTGTGCATCACATATTATATTGAAGGTGAAAATATTGAAGATCACACGCGCTAGCAAAAAAACACATTAATTGTGAATACTGAAAAATTAAAATGTACTGAAAAACATATTTAATTTCAGTACTTTTCTTCATTTATGTATTTTAAAATCGATTTTTCAGTATATTTCTTAATTACGGTATTTATTATTTCTTACAAAAATCATTCCATATTGTCTCAAATTAATCTTTTTTTTCGTTGTTTCACTTTCGTACATTTACATGAAGACTGTTTTAAATCGATATGTAATGATCATAATTTTTTTCATAGATATTTTAGCTTTTATTTTTCAATTTCAATAATTTATGCACCTTCTTTTCCATACACATAGAATGATGGTGCTTCTGACAAAAGACGACGCATAAAACCAAATAGACTCGGTGAGTCTAATGATTCCAATATGGATGAATTATTTGAAATTGATGAGAACGATGAAAGTGAACATGAATCAGATAAAAGTAATAGTTCATTCAAAGGCATTGATACTTCAAAATCTGATATTCAAATGGCTCGCATCGAAGCCAAGCTAAATCAAATTCAATCTGGAATACAGAACATTATGAGAATAGTTCTTTCATCTAAAGTGGGTGAACAAATTGATTTGGGCGCAGGACTGAATGAACTCCCCTTGAATACGTTGTCTTCAGTAAAAAAATTCGAAGATGATTTAAATGATTCTTCTTACCGAAAACAAGTGGTAAATAAATTTCTTATTTAATATAAAAGGCATTGATATACGCATTAAATGATATCTAGATGAAATTATTTTCAAAACAATGAAATTTGCTTGTAAAACTCTGATTGATACATTGAGGCACTAGTGCTGAGTGATTCATTTTTTACATTGATTGTAATTAATGATGTTTTTTTTGTGTGTGAAACACGACGGTAATTTCCTTTTAAAATATTAATTATACTTTGAAGCAAATTATTGAGTTAATGATTTTTTTTTTTTATTTTATAATTAAATGCTTTCGTCTTATTCCATTTTTTTTTATCAATTTTATGTGTTTGATTAAACAAAATCCTTATTTTTATATTAAACAGTTCGAGCACTTGGTCACAATTCATGGAGTGGGTAGTGATCAGAGGGGCTCAAAAATTATCCGTTCCATTGTATTTGCAACTATTTCTCGGCAAGTCTTGAGCGAATTTACATGGACGGGCAAATCGTCGAAAAAAAATCAAAAAATGTAATTTGTTTCAAACAAAAATATTATTAAGATGTTCTACGATGTTGTTCATCTTTATGATCGAACATATACGCAAGTTTCCTGTGAGAACGATCTGAAATACAAAATCTTCAAATATTCATACAAAATGTCAAGTGAAATCAGCCATTCATCCGTGCATTCACCTCAAAATCAACCCATTCATCGGTCACAGAACCAATCCATACATTCATCACAGAATCAGCTCATGCATCCATCACACAATCAACTCATTCCATTACAGAATCATTCCATGCACCATATATCACAGAACCAATCCGTGCATCAATCACACAATCAATTAATGCACCCATCACACAATCAACCCGTGCTTCTACCACAGAATCAATCCATGAATCCATCACACAATCAATTTCAAAATAATCAAGCATATAACAATCAATCGTATCCATTGTATCCATCGTATAATAATACTTTATAAATGGTAAGTCATCGAGTAGATTAATTCTCAAGAAAATTTGATTTATTTTATTGGTAAAGAAAATTTTTGAAAAATTCTTCGAAGAAGATCTTCATTTTACATACAATAAATTGTGAAAATATTAATTTTTTTTCTCATTTCTCTTTGAATGTAGCAATGTGCCATCGACTATCATTCAGATCGAATGTCTGAGACATCCGATAAAAATTGCTACCATTTTCCATACACTGAAGACGACTATTTGACAATGTTGTCATGAACACAAGCACTTTCATCAAATGATTAATTATCCCAGTGAGTTTCATATTCTCATTTCCATTGACAACTATTCGAACTATTTGGATTTTAAAAACCTTTTTTTTTGATTTAATAAAAATAAAACCACCAAAAAAAAATAGTTTCAAAACACAATAAGCATCATCATATTCATGAAACTTTATTTTTGCCCATTTTAAGAGAGTGGATTTTTGTGACAAAAAAGTAGTACTTTTGAGGGATTTTGATTTTGTATGATTTGCTTCATGATTCAATTCAGATTTCGGTTATTCACAGTGGTATAATATATGCAAGAGAAATTAGGCATTGCACGTTTTCTACATCACATTTCTAATCCGTGTTCAATTTTATTTACAGGAGGCAACCGTTTAAATAGGAAAACAGCCAATGGCCGAATAAGACTGCCTATGAAATGAAGAATACCAAGCCGGCGAAACATTTTATCATTTGTTTTAAAATTAAAAACAGATATTTTGTCTTCTCGCTATATCATTAACTCAATAATCATTTTAGGGGAAGAATTGGTATTTGTAAGAAAACACAACAGTGTTGTGTGCACATGTGAGAGAAATATTGTAATAGTTTAGCATTTTATTCAATTGAATCAAAGAGCAATAAAGAGATTACTTGTGTCATATTGATTCTAAATTCAATTCCGTTTGACGATACAAATCGGGAATATAACTATTTAAAAATAGTTTTTTTTTATTTAAATTTCTGCACGAAAAAATCCATCAGACGCGATAGTAGTTTGACAAAATAAAACATATAAATCGATTGACTCATAACAATTTAAGTTTAAGCAATTTGCAAAAACATAGCTATGTATGCTAGCATTCCAAATGATAGTAAAAAACAACAATAAAAGAACAATTATAATTTATGTGTAAATAAGATGTTTTTCAGAATAAATATCATGGGATTAAATGCTCAGATTTTGAATTGGATAACTTCCTACATGGTAGGAAACAAATTGTCAAATTGAGTGATTATGAATCGGATCCAATTGATGTCACTTCGGGTACGGGTCAAGGTTATCCAATTGCTGCAACTTTGTTTATATTATTTATTGCTGATCTGCCTAAATTCAGTGGTGAATCATCAATCCTTTCGTTTGATGATGATGTTAGACTTTATCGCCACATAAAATCAGTTGATGATTGTCGAATTCTCCAAGAGAGTTTGCAAACAATGTGGTTGGATTTATTTCAATCTCAATAAGTTGAAACTTAATGTTACTAAAACGAAAATGATGATTTTCCACCGTTTTGTTAATGATTTTGATTATACTATTATTGGATTGAAGATTGATAGAGTCATTCACCAGGATCTTGGTGTTATTTTGGACGAGAAACTTAATTTCAAAGCTCATATTGCTAGCTTCATTCTATTCTGACGAACAAAATATGCACAAAATGTCCTACATTTTCTGGTTAAATTAAAAAAAGAAGAAGTGAAATGTGTACATAAATTAGGCTCATGATATAGGCCTAATTTATGCACATATTTTTCATTTTTTTTTTAAATTTAACCAGAAAATATCAGAAATTTGTGAAAATATTTTGGACATATATCATATGCACGTCTGTGGCTTACTGGGCTCGCACGAGGAGTCAGTGAAAATATAATAACAAAAAATAAGTAAATCAGTGGCGGATTAACGGTTCGGTGGGCCCTGGGGCAGAAATTTTTTCGTGGGCCTTTTTTAATCTTCTACAATCTATATATTATATAATACAAAATATACAATTTGAAATTTCTTAACGGATTTAATTTTTGAATGCACTGCATTGAACGAACGCATTAAACGAGCACAATGAACGAACGCAGTTGCGCGGCGAAATATGAAGCAGTTAATGCATTACATTCATGTTACTCGAAAGTTTTAACAGTGTTAAATACTTTTCTTTCTGAAGAGAGTCTCAGTGAAGATAACAAAGCATCAGCGAATGGTTTGTTACGAAAGCTATGTCAATTTCGAAACATTTTAATGCTTGTTCTCTGGAGGAATGTTCTGACAAAGTTCAATTTTGTAAGTCAAGCTCTACAAAAACCAAATTTGACTCTTTCGACAATCAGAAAACTTTATGAGCCAATAGTTATGGACCTTGAAAACAAAAATTATGATGATATTTTTGACGAAGCTCTGAACATTTTCAACAGCTGTTGAAAGCATAAATGACTTCATCATCTGTGATTTAAATTAATCCCCCAACAACAGCATTTCTCCTAATTTTCAAATTGACATAGTGAAAACTCGCACAAACACGAATGAAACTGATCCGAACAAAGAGAAGGAAGACATTGCCGAGTCTGGCAAAAAAATCGTCGAAAAATACCCAAATGATCTGAACGAAACTCAACTGATCGATGAATGTCATTCGCCAAAAACTATTTTACGTTCAAACATTTAAATCATGAATCGATGTACAAGACTTTGTTCAATGATCAACTTTGCTCTACTTTTCCGAATCTTGACATTTTATTACGAATGTATTTGAGTATGTTTGTTACTAATGTTTTAGACGAAAGATCATTTTCAAGGTTAAAGTTGTTAAAAAATTATTTGCGTAATACTATGGGAGATGATCGGATTGAACAACTTAGCAATAGTTTCCATTGAAAGTGATGTTTTAAAGGAACTAAAATTTGATGAAATCATAGATAAGTTCGTTGCTCTCAAATGTAGAAAAGTTGTGATTTAAATTCAATTTTTTCTCCATGCAAATAAATATAGTTTATTATATAGCTTATTATCAATATAAGCAACAACAACAACAACAACAATCATTTAAAGACCATTATTGCCCTTCAGCGTCTGGTCTATTTTGTAATGGCAGCCCCTTAACAATTCTTCTCCAGCAAACCCTATCGAGAGCCAGGTCTTGAGTTTCCCCATTCCAATCATACCCCCTTTCGCTCAAATCGTTCTTAACCGAATCCAAATATCGCCTCCGCGGTCTACCTCTACCTCTCGGTGCATTCACTTCAGCATTCAAAATTAACTTTGGTAAACGATACTCATTCATACGTTGTACATGCCCAAACCATCTTAATCTCGACTTTCTTGCTACCTCATCACCCGAATCCACATTTAAATCCTCACGCACTTTCTCATTTCTAATTCTATTCTCCCTTTGATCCCTACGAGACACACCCGAAATCATACGCAAGCCAGTGAACATGCTGGTCATAGACCCAATGCGACATAAATTCCGCCCATGGTACGACTTTAACAGAATACAAGAATAAGAGATTTTATATTAATTAATAATTTAAGAGAATACAATCAGGGCCTTAGCTGTGCAACCACTTTAATACCATTTATTCTACGATGTTCAAATCTAACTTGAACATTAAAAATGCACTGAAATTTCACTTTATTTTATTATATTATTCTCATTCAAAAATCATTAATTTACACAAAACACAGTAAAAAAGCAAATTTAAAAACAATGTAGCCGGTGTTTATGCTTTAGATCGACACTTGTCTGTACAACAAGTTGCACAATATCATCACAGTAAACTGAATAAACCGAAAAAACCGAAATTATGAGAAAACCACCGAACAATAATTCTTATCGTGTAAACTTCATATGCACGTAATGTATAACTTCACGATTTACTTAGATTTATAAAAATAAAAATTTTGACGACGCGAAAAACCGCAAAATTATTAAATTTAAATATATGTTTATTAGAGCGATACGAAAAACACGACTGTCACGCTCGACGCCATCTAGTGTTTTTTTCTCACTATTGCAATATTATATTTTGATTGCAAATCTAAATGGAATCCAATTTTTTCCAATGCCCCATATCCAATGCCTTCATATCCATTCATTTTTTTTGCTCACTGAAATACAGGATTAATTAGAATTTGTACCCAATCAAGTGCGAGTGATCAGTCAAGTACAAGTGGTCAGCCGAGCGTAAGCACTAGTGGTCAGCCAAGCACAAGCACAAGCACAAGTGGTCAGCCGAGCGAGTTATGCAAGCACTAGTGGTCAGCCAAGCACAAGCGCTCAATCAAGCACAAGTGGTCAGCCAAGCACAAGCACTAGTGGTCAGCCAAGCACAAGCGCTCAATCAAGCACAAGTGGTCAGCCAAGCACAAGCACTAGTGGTCAGCCAAGCGCAAGCACTAGTGGTCAGCCAAGCACAAGCACAAGCACAAGTGGTCAGCCGAGCGCAAGCACTAGTGGTCAGCCAAGCACAAGCGCTCAATCAAGCACAAGTGGTCAGCCAAGCACAAGCACTAGTGGTCAGCCGAGCGCAAGCACAAGCACAAGTGGTCAGCCGAGCGCAAGCACTAGTGGTCAGCCAAGCACAAGTGGTCAGTTAGGTCAAGCGGTTCTTATAATTTTCAATATTGCGGTTCTTATTGGAAAGTATAAGAACGACTTGACCACTTAAATATATTTAATATTTATCGCATTATCCATGGCTCGACATAAAATTATCGAAATTAAGTTTTGATATAATATTATAAATAATTGTTTTTCTGTAATAGAGCAACAACTAGAACGTGAGCAAAACGAACGCCAGATTCGCGAACGTGATCTAGGTATAATTTACTATAAACTACACTCTATTATTGATTTTAAACTTAAGTTAATTGATTTTCTTTTTATATAGCGAATCAATTGAATGCAAGCCAACAGCGCGAGCATAATCTAGGTAATTATTGTTCATACAAATAATAAATTACTTCATTTCAGTTTTTCTAATATATGTATGATTTAAATCTTTGTCTTATAGAGCGCCAGCTTGTAGAACGTGAGCAAGAACTCCGTAAGTTGAAAAATGACATTGGGTAAAGTAATGTTTTCATAAAATGATTTTCTTCACCGTCTTTAATAGAGCGCCAACTTGACGAGTGCAAGAAGCATGGGCAAGAACTTCGTAAGTTGAAAAATGACATTGAGAAAAGTAATATATGTATATGTATTTCATGAAATGATTTTCTTCACAATTTTTTCATACATATAAATCAAAACAAATAATAAATTACTTCATGACGAAATTATGGATTTTTTTCGTAAAATAATTGTTTTTCTCTAATAGAGCAACAATTGGTACGTGAGCAAAATGAACGCCAGATTCGCGAACGTGATCTAGGTATAATTTAAACTACTGTATAGAGTGAATGACAGTTTTTCCAATAAATGTATGATTTAAATCTTTGTCTTATAGAGCGCCAGCTTGTAGAACGTGAGCAAGAACTTCGTAAGTTGAAAAATGACATTGGGTAAAGTAATGTTTTCATAAAATGATTTCCTTCACCGTCTTTAATAGAGCGCCAACTAGCACGAACGCAAGAAGGTCTGCATAGCACAAGCCAGCCAAGCACAAGTGGTCAGTCAAGCACAGGTGGTCATCCAAGCACAAGCGCTCAGCCAAGCACAAGCGCTCAGCCAAGCACAAGCGCTCAATCAAGACGAATTATGTTCGATCAAAATGCAAACATGCATTCACTCTTCAATGAGGCGAACAATCGTGAACTGATTGTATACAATTGAAGACGTCGTGCTGTGGCCTCTCGTGCGGTGAGAATAAACGAGATATTATTGACACGAAATGTGCGGATTCCCGATAATGATGCTGCGAGATCTATCTCAGTCGATCCACAAATTAGTGGGGATATTCGACGAAGAATATCATTAAACATTTATTCCAATAATGGGAATACAAATGAATTTTTTTTGACCCGTGATTTAAGACGTATACGTAATGTTTGGTTACATTTATTCAATGATAATGGACAATTACGCTTAATTGTATACGCTTGCAGTAATATCAATGGAGGTGACCAAATTTATTACCGATAAAGAATATTTGCCCATGAGAAATGAATAATACATTATTATGCATCATATTTAATTTTCAATAAATCATTTGTAAGCACTACATGTTACATGAAATTATTGAATTAGTTTTTTTTGTTTCTTCTCCAATATCATTACGCGCATAACATAGCGCATAGGTCATCTAAATTGAATCCAATTTATTCCGATGCATATCCCATCCATATTTCAATTGCAATTGCCTATCCAAATTGAATCCAATTTATTCCGATGCATTTTAAATTACATATTTCAATTGCAATCATGGCGATGAAACGAAGTGCACGTAGTGCCTACTACGCGTCCGTTTGTACCACTGAGAACACATATTTGTGCTACCGACAGCACATTCGGGCGCGTAGTATGCACTACGTACACCTCGTTTCATCGCCTTGATTGCAATTGCCTATCCAAATTTATTCCAATTTATTCCGATGCATTTTAAATTGCATATTTCAATTGCAATTGCCTATCCAAATTGAATCCAATTTATTCCGATGCATATCCCATCCATATTTCAATTGCAATTGCCAATCCAAATTTAATCCAATTTATTCCGATGCATTTTAAATAGCATATTTCAAACACGAATCATCTGTTTCAAATTTTCGCTGATTTTCTTTATCTCGTTGCGAACCATGGCCGATGATAAAAAATTTTCAATTTGGCTTGACTCTTCTTCGTCATTGAGCAAAAGCAAAGATATGGATTGGAAAGTAAAAAAAGGATAAAGATAAATCACAGTAGCGCTCATCGACTGATTCAAACAGCTCTGAAAGCAAACCGATTTGGCCAGCTTCCCCAATAAGTCAGAACGATTCGTCGAATTCATCTGATAAAAGTGGTCTGGATAACCGATAAAAGCAAAGAGAATCGTTTCAATTCGAATTGGCTTTCTACTTCGTCAAATCCAGCAGATTACTTCAGAGGACCTTTGAAGGATGATCGCCAAAAATGAATCAACAACGAATAATTTTTGTTACGTGAGTATAGCTTTTTAATACAAACATAATGTGCCCCGTGAATTATTCTCCAAATGATTCATTCTTGTTATTTATTCATTTTTTTGTTTCTTTTGAAATTCAGGTTTTATCGAATTTTTCCGTTTTGACGACGAAGAAACATTGTGCCAATGTATATGTGATTATGATACCAAATGCAAAGCTGATCAAAGAAAAAAAAGTAAGCCTTAAGCACACAACACATTTTGTGTTGAAGTGGCCACATTTAGTGATTAAATTTTTCGAACTATTCGAACCTTGCACAGATACTGCATTAATAATTATCTTTCTAATTTTCAATGCGAATATGGAGAAAACATATCATTTAAGGTCTAAGCCTGATACCTTAAATGATGTGTATTCGCATTGAAGTATTATTCTCTTAAGTATTAATTTTCATTTGTATTTCAAAGTGCGATTTCATGCTATGCATGTAGTGCCTAAAAAGACATTTAATAAATATTAGAACACAATAAATAATTAAAAAAATTAAGAGCGATAAATAAAAACATTTGTCGGATCTAATTTAAATGAAATGGCGAAATCATATAATGATTATATGGAAAAACGTGGTGAGGCACTCCGGAAAGAAATCGAATCTATAAAAAAGTCATGATTGTTGTGGAAAGGGAAAGGCGATCATAAAATAAAAACATTATGTATCAAAGACTTGAAAAAATCATTGTTTTATTATGCATCTATTGCATTCAGCCACAACATAAATGGATGTGATGTACACGGACAGTAACTCCATATGAATAAATACATTTTTTTTTTTTTAATAAATACATTTTTTTTCCGAATTACTCTTTCGAACATCTTTTTTAAAGGATTCGTTTTATTATTTTTTTACATTTTTACCTATACTATAAATTTGGATAGGCAATTGCAATTGAAATATGCAATTTAAAATGCATCGGAATAAATTGGATTCAATTTGGATTGGCAATTGCAATTGAAATATGGATGGGATATGCATCGGAATAAATTGGATTCAATTTGGATAGGCAATTGCAATTGAAATATGCAATTTAGAATGCATCAGAATTAAGTAAGCTTGATGGATTATATGGAATTTTTCACCCGCTTTTGATTTGTTGTGTTCTACCCGATCAGGGTGAAAAATTCTTGCCAATTTGTAGTAGTTTTTTTTTACTATGAAAAAATGAGAAATTAAATAGCAATGATTAATGTCAATGTATGATATGATAATTCAATTTAATTCAATTTAAAAAGAATTTTTAAATTCACTGAGATTATACAATTACAACCACCTTGACTTATCGTTGCAGTAGAATCGAGTTCCAAAATTGTGTTGTTCCAAAATGTTCTTTGGTATTCATTTTTATAAAATTTAGTGAAACCGGTTTTTTAAAAATAGAATATATTACATTAAAGGAAACAACGAGAAAAATTATCAAAATTTCTTTGTCGTAAAATTAAATCACAACTAAACGTTAGCATTGACTTTGACATTGACATTGACATTGACATCGACATTATGAATAAAAATGAGAATAACCTCACTTGCACATCATAAAAATCATTGATTGAACGTCAGTTTTTTACGGATTTTCAAAATGGAAACCCGAGCAATGAAGAAGTTGCGGCAAGAAAATTTGGATAAGAATGTAATGAAAAATCAACAAAAGCCCGGACAAAACAATTGTTCAGTGTATAACACAGCAAAAAGGAAACATTGCACAATGATGAATGACAGTTTTGATATTAAAACCACATTTAATAACACAATGCAAAGTCAAATTGAAGAAAAAAATCAGCCAGCTTCTACAAAGACAACAACGAAGAGACCAAGGGCTTCAAAATGTATTTTGAAAACAATTACAATTTCATTGAAAAATTTGACAAAGTCAGACATACGAAGAATAACTAACAAAATTGAAGCAAAATCAGTAAGAAAATTATTGTCTAAATTGCTATGAAAATTATACATTGCAATTGTCAATTTTCAGAGTGATTAACCAATCTTGGGAATCGATTGTAAGTCAGTGGAAATCAGAAATAGTTCCACACTTCAATGTTCATTGCCAAAAACATCGAAAAGAAAGCATTGTACAATGATAAATGACAGTGTTGACCCAATGACAATCTCTCAAATTGAGCAAATTGAAGATTCTAATGTTGAATTCTCATCAGAATGCAGCGTGCCGCGAAGAGAACAGCCAATGCGCATTGCAAAAGTTTCAACGCCATTAAATAAAAGTGGAAAAAGCAGGAAACAACCAAATCAAAACAAAAAAACACTAAGTTTGAAAGAAAAAATTGACAAAAATGCTCCCAACAACGCATACATGGTCAATGAAGTGATCTTAGCCACTATACCAGGCTTTTGCCCCTGGCCAGCACGGATTAAGAATATACACGGTGAAACAATTCTAGTGGAATTTTTTGGAAGCGGACAGATGTAAGACAATGTTGAAAATCGTTGCGTTTTTATTATTAACATCTACTTTTTTTTCAAGAAATCCTGTTCGATCTAAAGCAATAACTCGATTTGAAATTAACACTGTCATTCCACTTCTAAAGAGGAAAGGATTCGAGAAAGCAATGCGTGAAGTTGAAATCATTCTAAATGTTCCTGAAAATCTTTCTTTGTTTAAACGTTAAATTGTAACAGTATTCTAACTTTCAGTTTAGCTTTATTATTTTATCCATTCCAATTTAACAATGTTCAATGCTCAATGATCTGTAGTTATCATCTTCAATTAACTCAGTAAATCGTCTTTTTGATGACATTTCTTCTATAACATGTGAATTACTAATGAATTATCGTCACGAAAAAAAAAATAAAATAAAAATTGAAGCCACAGCTATGATATGTATCAGATTTATTCGGCAAAGAGTGCAATGAACCAGCAATAAATTCCGTAGAAATTGTTTTACAGTTTTGAGCAGGTCAGTTTTGTTCAATGTCAATGCGCAATGTTAAACTTGAATTTAAATTACGGAAGTGCACATCAATGCATATTCGCACCAATAGAATTTTGTGCGTATACTTGAGTACTTATAATCTTAATACGTATACTTAAATACTTACAATGCATTGACTATGAAAATTTAAATACAATGAATAGAAATGAAATATTGATGAAAACAAACTCAACAAAAAGGACAAATCAAACATCCGTCGATGAACAACAAATGATATTGCGTATTCGATTACACGTTTTCAGTATGTGTTTTTATTTTTCATGCTCGATTATTGAAATTTTTTTGAAGATGATTTTTGATTAAATTTCTATTTAAGGCGATTTTTGTAATTTATTAGGACGATTTTTGTATTTATTAGGGCGATTTTGGTAGTTTTTTAGGGCGATTTTAGTAGTTTTTTAGGGCGATTTTAGTAGTTTTTTAGGACGATTTCAGTAGTTTTTTAGGAAAACTTATCATATTTTCTAGGATGAATATTGGGTTTTTTAGGACAAATATTGGGGTTTTAGGACGAATATTGGGTTTTTTAGGACAAATATTGGGGTTTTAGGACGAATATTGGGTTTTTTAGGACGCTATTTGTTTAAACCCAAATATATTGACCCTCGAAGAGATTATATTTCTCGATTTCAGCTTTAACAATATTGAGCCATTTGACTTTTATCATTCATGTATGTCGAAAATGAAAAATTTTAAAGAAATCGCAGTATTGCGGAGTAATGATAATTGTTTTAAATTTCTTTTGTATTTTAGTAAAAAAAAATCGGTTATTTCAATAGAATCAGAGGATTTTTATTCTTTTTAATTTACTTTATATAAACGCATTAATTTTAATGAACTTTAATGGATTTGTACTTGACTTAATTTTAATTGTTTTAAATGATGAAATAAAGATACATTTCAATGCAAAAGTATTGTTTTTTTATTTGAATCTTATTTTTTTAAACTTAATAAACTTGAATAATTTTTTCATCATCTGTTATAGTTTCAAAATAACAATAGGTCATCCGCATATGCAAGGTCAGAGATGATATTTCCCCCCAAAACTACGTTACCCTCAGATTAGCTGACTTAATCAATTTATCCATATAAATAATAAATAAAAGCGGTGATATTGTACAGCCCTGTCGGAGACCATTTCGCACTTCAAACCATTCACTCAATTCACCATCCACTCTCACAGCGGCTTCACAGCATTTATACAAACTCTTAATTGCCCCCTGAAGAAAACCATTCACTCCGTATTCACTCAAAACTGACCACAAATTAGCTCTCGGTATACAATCATACGCTTTTTGTAAATCGACAAAACATACATACATATCCTTGTTTCTCTCATGGAACTTCTCTATTAATTGTCTCATGCAAAAAATTTGATCTTGACATCCGCGCATCGGTCTGAAGCCTGATTGGTTTTCATCCAAGAGCAATTCGACAATAGCTCTGGTACGTTTTTCTAAAATTGCACTGTAAACTTTTCCGACAACACTCAATAGAGAAATTCCACGATAGTTGTTACAATCTCTGTTGCTACCCTTCTTATGGAGTGGTGAGATAACTGCACCCCCCCATTCCTTCGGGACAACTGATGAATTCCACGCTAGATTGAACAACCGATGTAACCATCGAATCCCTACTGAACCACTGCAAATTAAATATTCATTCCTAATCTCATCCACTCCTGCTGCTTTACCCCAGCTTAATTTCCTAACCGCCATCTCTATCTCACCTATGCTTATTTCCTCCGCTTGGATCAATATAAGCACCAAAAAATTTTTTTTTATTTGGAAAATTTGTGAGCCCCTCTGAGCTTGGGGCCCTGGGGCAGCCGCCCCAAAATTTGTATGATAATCCGCGGCTGAAGTAAATAAAGAAAAATTTATAAAAACAAAACAAAAAGTGTTTGACTAAACATTACCACTCGAACACCGTACAATTGGCGCTGCGAACAAAGAATTATTTATCAATTTGATGAAAAATTAAAAAAAAAAAAAAAAAAAAAAAATTTCTTGCAAAAATTTTTTCAAAAAGCATTAGTTAATTTATCAAAGTTTTGTCCGTCATTTTTTCAAAACCGAATTGCAATTCAGAATTAGATTTTAACTGCAACAACTGAGAAAAGACTGGAAAAAATCCAAAAAGCAAAAATTAAGACTTTTTAACGAAAAAATTATGCCAATAATGAAACAATTTACGTACGTTTTTAAATATTGACTCCGAGGCGAGAAATCAGAATCGAACAACATTCTCTTTGAGTAAAAACTCGAATAAAAGTCGTGAATAAATAGTAGTTATTTCAATCAAGCTAATTTGAACCATTATTATAACCATCAAAGAGATGAAAAAATAGTAAGGATCAGAGCAGTCATAAAAAAAATTATTAGATAAGAAGACACATTCATTAAAGGAAATCAGCATTCTTGTATCAAATTCATCCAAACCCAACAATATTTGAGAAAGCAATTTTCATCATTAATCATCGAAGATTGACACACTTCACCTAAAAACAACGTGTAAAGAAGACAATAGGCAAACAACGGACGAATAAGCGCAAAAACAACGGACGAAGAACAAAATCGTCAATCAAAGCTTCCTTTAATTGATTTATTTTTTTTTTTTTAAATTTACTGCATTTATTATGTATATTTTATTTTTTATCATTTATACTTTACCACAGTAAAATGAGAAAAAGTGTTGAATAATTTATTAGAAAATCAATGTATTAGAGTATAAATAGTTTTGATCAATGTTTGGAAAAACGCGATCAAGTTCTTCTTTTGATCGTAAAATTGTGCAAAAGTTGTTTGGTAACGTGATAAAGCCATTTAAATCAATTGCAATTTTGCCATCGCCAATCTGATAGCAATTCAACCAGCAAATGCAAATGGAAAGTGGATATACACTGCTGTCGTTTTCTATTCAAACGATTAAACAAAAACAATCGAATTTTTTGATGATGTATGGCTGAAAATATGAAATAACAAAAAAAAAAAAAATCAAATACTCTTTCCAATTACGTCCGTCCACAATGCGAGTTCGATGGTATAAAATATGATACGATTCGTTTGAATGCTCAGAGATGACTGTCTCTTCCACTTTATTGTCATTACTCTTTACAATGTGATGCTTATAATCTATATTCTTATTTAAATGTGTTGATTTCGCACGACCATTTTGTGTAAATCTTCTGTTGCCATTTCTAAAATTATTGTTGTAATTGTTATTATTATTAAATCTGTTAGATTTTGATTGAATGGTCGGTTATTGCTATGTCTATTTGCATTGTTTTTGTTATTGTTGTTATTATTATTATGACGATGTGTGTTTGTGTCCTGTTTTTCTTGTTTTACGTTGCTTATTTCAACAATCATTTTTGCAATAACATCTTTCGGCTCATTAAATTTTGTTGCTGCTAAAATAGCTTTCACAGTATCACATCGAGAAGATTTTCGACAAACTTCACACTTTTTTCAATCGCTTTCCTTGCTTTTTCTTTCTGAACCCTTAAAACATAAGCTTCTTCGAAATTGTTAATAAATTCTTAGCTTTTTCGGAAAATTTTTTAAATTATTATGTTTGCTCTGAGAGCTAGAATCGACCTTCGACAACTTTTGATGGTTCATTTTAATGTTTTTTTAATGACTCTATTTTTATAATAGAAACAGGTTGATTTTCAACACTATCTCGCGCTTTACCTATTATCTAAACGTGCAAAACAAATTTTAAAAGAATACCATTTTCTGTTCTTCGCATAATCTTTTAATATTCGATTGAATAATAAAACTTTAAGTCAGTGGTCACCCGAATATTTGGAATTAAGCATATTTTTGCTTTTGTTGAATTTTTTGGTGTTTGCCTACGTGCGTTATTTGATTAGCGTCGGCACCTTTTTGCCATTTTCCACTTCGTTGCGAGTTAACCTTGTTTTTTCATTTTTGATTGATTGGATTTATAATAATTTGATAGAAAAGTAAGTATGCAGAAGGATTGGCTTCAATTGGATTTTAGCTGTTTGAATAAGGCCTTTTTTAGTTGTCTGTTTCTTTTTTTGAGTATGTTTTTTTTGAGTATGATTTTAATAATTGCAGTAATGTTTATGATGTTTTAGAAATTTTTTACATTTTCACTGAAAATTTTTTTGTTGTTCTGGTATTTTGTTTGCTCTGTTTTTTCGATTTATACTTGTTCCTCCTTTTTATTGATACTTTTTAATATTAATGTTTAGAACACACAAAACTTTGGTTTTTGTTGTATTGGTTAAAAACATAAATAATTTTGGTTTAAGACAAAAATTATTGATGAATCGAATTTCTATAGCATTTTGAATTTCGATCGATTTAATCATCGTTAGTTTGTAAACATAACCCATACAAATAAAGTTCGTTGATTTTCGAATTTCAAATCACACTTATACCATACTTGTATTAGTATGGAATATGTTTACAAACTAACGATGATTTGAATCGATCGAAATGTCAAAATGTCTTTAGAAATTCGATTGCATCAATAATTTTTGTCTTAAACCAAAATTATTTATGTTTTTAATCCATAAATTTGGATAATATTCTTCAAAAATAAAATATTAACCAAATTTAATTTTTTTAATGCTGTATTTTGTGTGAACATTTCACGTATATTTTTACCGTTTTTTTTCGTAATAATAAATGTGGTTCGAAATTTGTTTCGAATTCCCGTTAATATGTAAATGTGTAAACACAACGGATTTAAGCGCACTGATTTAGTCACAGTGTCATTTATCGTTATCCGTTATGCAGTATTGTGCAATGTTGTACGTTTATGGCCTTCTAGATAACTAATAGGCGAAATATAAATTATTTTTAAAAAATTATTTTTACTTAAATTTTTTTCCTTGGAAATATGAAGAGAGGAGCACAACAAATTTACTTGATTTTTTATAAAAAAAATAAATTAGAAGAAACGAAATCGTCAACACAACGAAAATTCTAGTGTAATCGGTAAATGATTTATATTATTTGATTTTTTTATAATTTTTGTTGGTTTGAAATTTTGTATTAATTTTGGAAAATGCTAATGTTAACGATGAAATTTGGCTGAAATGGTGGAAAAAATGAAGTGTTAGTGATTCATCAACTACGGCTGGTAAATGTTTATGTCTTATTTAAAATATTTGAAATGAATTATTATATGGGTGAAATTTTTTTTGTAGTTTTTCTTTGATTGGTATCTGTCACCGAAAAAAATCAAAGAAGTAATATTTTTTGATGTATTGGCATGATATCTGGTTATTTCATATTTTTTTAGGATTCGACGAATGAAAACAAATGAGTAAGTTCTAATTTTTCATGATTTCGTTGTGGAAAAGAGCGAATACGCTGCGAAATATGTTTTAAAAATAAGCTGTTAAAATGCATGTTTATAATCATAAATTCCATAATTGCAACTGAAAATGGAATGGGTACGCGGTGATATTGTTGAAAAGCATTTGCAATCCATTTACCAGCTGAATGTGAAAAGATTGACGAATAGCGTTTGTTGAGCCTAAGAAATCCTCCTCCCATGAATAATAAGCAATCTAATCAATATGTATTAAATTAATGTAGTTTTTATTGTGCCAAATTTTTCTGGAGCATGGATTGGCCAGGTAGACAGTTGCTAATGAAGGCATTCAATTTTCAAGAACCAAAAAAAAGTGTCATACCCGATAATTTATCGCTTCAATACATAAACCCAATAAAACACCATGAAATGCTCAATTCCATTGTGAAGGCGGACTTAAACAACCTAAAATCCAAAATTAAAGAAGTTTGCTATTTCGTTGCGTGCAGATGGGTCAGTTGACCGATCTCATAAGATAAAATTTATGTATGGGGAAATGATAAAGAAAAATGGTGATAGTGAGTTGTTATTTTTGGGAATGGATGAACAGGTATCCAGAGGTGCTAAAGGCTTACTTCAAGTGTTATGAGTGCCATGAAAAATTTTTTCGGATGAATTTGTGATGATATTTTAATTAAAAAAATATCTAATTTGTGATGGTAAGTAAAGTGGTGAGAAAGGTGGATTGTGGTTATATTTTGAAGAGGAATTGTTAGGCAAATCCGATCGTAATAAAAATTTGGTGCGTTGTTCGAGAATTTGAGTTTTAAAGACTTGGAAAGAAAACAGTTTTTAAAATTACTTGATGTTATGTCAAGTTTGTAGTCACTTCAATATCTGGTGTTATATCGAATAGATTAAAAAAATAGCCGTGGAAAATGGAATTACATTGTTGAAAATGCCAAAATTTCGATTTGTGGGTTGAAGAAAGTTCAATTGGTGAGAGAATTTTAAATAATTGGTTCCATTGTTTTTTTTTTTGTGAGAATGATAAGGATGAATATCGAATGGATTAAAATGTTTTTAATTGATTCAGATAAAGTAAGGAAGTTTCATTTTGTGCTGTCTTTTAAATGCATTTCAACGATTTCAAAAGCAATTGCAATCTGATTCATTACTTTGCCGATGTTTTGCCAACACATTCAGATTTATTTGGGTTCTTATGATTTGAAAGTGCCCGTTCTTGGCGGAATGAGGATCAGATTGCCAATAATTGATTTAATGAGGAAGGAAAATTATGAAAATATTGAATTATGGGAAGAGCGAAGAGGTCGAAATCAACAAGACTGCTGAATAAAGTGTGGTGATAATGCATTATAGAGAGTTTGAAAGTGCGTTTAAAATGAAGATGTCGTTTATTGATTTATAGTATTCTAAATTCGAATAATACATAAATTTGTTTGGGTAATTTTCGAATTTATTTATATGTTGTTATTGATGAAAGTGTAAAAAGCAATCGTTGCCAAAGCTCGTAAAATACTAGTCGAGAAGCGTACGGAATATTTCACTGAATTATCCATTTGCTCGCAAGAATTTTGGCTTGTCTCCTCTGGAGATTGCGAGCGTTGTATAGTGCGAATAATTGTTTGAAAACGTGTAGCGATCGAGCCTCATGATATCAACGAAAATAGCTATTTATATGTCCATTTCAAATGTCAACACTGGAAAAATTAATGAGGCAGCCTTGAAAAATGGATTTCGGATGTGAATCGTGTCATTCGAATAAATCGATCATTCCAAATCGTAGCTTTTTCACCACATTTTTGATATGAATTTTAAAATATATGTGATGAAGAATGTGATGAATGGATTATATTTATAATATAATAAAAATTAGAAAAAAAAAAAAAATTTGAGTAATATTTTTCTTAAAAAAGGTTGGTTTGAATATATATTGATGGTTGTTCAGTTTAGTTCGATATATTGATCGATAATAGAAATATCAGAGTGGCTATCTTTAATAGAAAAAAGGTTTGTAGTAGGTTTAGATGTATAGCAGTAACTGAAATAAGAGTTGTAATATTTTTAGGACTTTGAAATCATTTAGTATGTCAGTCTGAGTTTCATTTAAAGAAAAACTGTCATCATTAAAGGCATAATTTAAACCAAGAATATTAAATGATTTTATAAATTTTTCTTGAAAGTCTTCAAGTTTTGTCTCAATTTGTCGCAATATTTTATCATCCGTTTCATTCGTGTGACACTCAACCAAGTATCTACTAATATCTATGTACGTTCGTTTCAATTCACCTTTATATTCTTCTAACAACTTCTGATCATCTGTTAGTACTCTTCTTCCACTTATATAGGGTTCAATGCGACCATATTCTCGCAAAAATTGATCACGTTTTATTTTATAAATAATTATTTTATTCCATTTTAACTGTGACATTTTAGATTTAATTTGCAATATTTTAGTTTTTTACTTTCATTTCTTTGTTTATTTGTGATTGTGTTTTTAATTAATTAGTTTCATTATGTTTTATTTAGGATTTATTGAAATTGATGCGGTTTTTTTTTGTTGTACACTGCAAGTGTTAATGCGTTCTTTGCAGCGGACACTCGCCATATAAAATATGATACGATTTGTTTGAATGCTCAGAGACGACTGTCTCTTCCACTTTATTGTCATTACTCTTTACAATGTGATGCTTATAATCTATATTCTTATTTAAATGTGTTGATTCACATTACAATGGAAAAAAACCTTAAAATGATCACTCACTGACAGCTATCAATGTGTATGCATGTATGCGCTACAATTTGTATTTACCGTGTGTGTTGTATGAAGTCAGCACACAGTATACATACCGCACACGCTCATAGGCGCCTACGTATTTGTTGTTGTTTTTTTTTTATATTGACAAAATCACATGAAAAGAAAAGTCATAACTCACGAACGCGTCGACCGATTTCGTGCAAACTTTAGATTTAGATAAACCATCTATTACACGACCACACGAACAAACCCTGAAAATTTGATCGAATTCGGTTCGACCGTTCGTAAGTTATAAATTCACAACGCACTTGCAACAATTTTTTATATATATAGATGAATGATATTCTAAGTCCAATTGTGAGAGAATTGCAGTTTATTGAAGAAACTGGAATACAGATTGATGAAAAAATTAGATTACGTGGTACACTTGTGAATTTAAGTTTTGATAATCATGGAGGAAACACGTGCTTGGGATTAGTGGAGAGATTCAGAACACGATCGTCATTCTGTTGGATTAGCGAATGCACACAATCTGAATGCAAAAATCTTTGCATTGAAAATGAGTCCAAAATCAGAAATAAAGAAAATTATCAGCATCAATTGGAAATAATTTCTGCATCTGAAAAAGTTGATTACATAAGCACACAAGGTGTAAAAAGATATTGTGTTTTGAATGATTTGAAATATTTTCACACTCTTGAAAATCCAAGCGTTGATATTATGCATGATTTCAACGAGGGGTGTATCCCGTTCTTATGTAAAAACCTATTTGAATTCTTTATAAAATCGAAAATAATATCAGAAGACAGACTCATTGAAAAATTTCAGTTTTTTGATTATGGATTTTTGAATAAAGTTAAAGTACCATCGATTATAAACCTCAAGAAGAAAATCTTAAATCAAAACGCGCCACAAATGAAATGTTTATTTATTCATCTTCCATTTATTTTATACACTGAACTACAACGAGGAGAGTTAAGCGAAATTCAAAAACGCATAGAATCTTTACACTAATCAACACAACTTCCCCTCATGAGCAGCGACCTATATAGTGTTGTAGAGATTCACCTCGTGATTCCAAATCTGGTCTCCGTTTGTTGCTGGCACGTCTGAGATTTTTTTAAAATCACTTTGTATATAAATCCTTTAGTGGTATGATATTTTTCTTTATGTTGGCTATATTATGCAAGGTATCATTGATTCCAAAACTCCTCTATAATTTAGAGGAGTACTGCTATCTAATGTCATAACAACCACTTGATTTGATCTCGTGGTTAAAAAAAAATCGAAGTATATATCTGAAAACCACACTTCAAAAATACAATTTTTCCACACATATAGCTAAAAGTCGTAAACAAATCAAGAAGTTATTGCCATTTTTGCGCCTAATTATAAAGTGTAGAATCTTTCTGGCCCATTCTATGCTGTTTGTATAAAGCGAATGAAAAAATTCTATAATTTTTTTGAGGTTTTCCAGAAAAACGACAAAATGCGGTTTTTCATTTTTCGTACTTTTGGTCGATTTTATCGATGCATATGTACTGCTACAGTTTCTACTATTCAAAATAAATGCCACAATTCAAGATTTTGCCACCACATAAGATATCCGTTTGAAGTAAATTTTACATATAATAATAATATTCTTTTTCGCAAGTTTTTTTTTGCTTAATTTGGTCTCTTAATGTAGTCACTTGATGCTCCAAACTATCACATTTCAATTCGACCTCATCTTTTTGTTTTTGTTTTGATATTATGTTTTCTTCGACAAGCTCAATTTGTTTCAGGAGTGAATCAATTTGTTGTTGAAGATCTTCAGATTTTAAGCAAAAGTCGTTATTCTCTTTTTGAATTTTATCATATTTTTTTTCAGTTTGTCCCAATTGATTCTTCAGTGCATTGACATGATGCACGGATTTATTGCATTTTAATGAAATATCCAAATCCTCTTCCCGTTTTAATTTTATTTTTTCATTAAAAACATCGATATCTTTTTGGAGAGAATCAATTTGTTGATTTAATTCTTCAGATGTTGAAATAAGATCGTTATTTTCTTTCTGCAGTACATCAAATTCAGTTTCAGATTGTTTTAATTGACCTTTCAAAATATTGACTCGATGAACCAAACTGTTGCAGTTGATTGAGATGCCACGATTTTCTTTTTGTTTTGTTTTCATTTTTTCTTCAGTATTGTTAATATTTTCTTGAATGGAATCATTTTGTTGCACAAGACCTTTGGATTTTGTACTAAATTCATCATTCTCCTTCTGAAGTAAATCACACTGAGTTCGGGTTTGATTCAATTGATCTTCTAGTAATTTGACATTTTGTGCCAAACCATTGCATTTAAAAGAAATTTCACTTCTTTCTTTGTTATATACTTTAAGTTTTTCGTCGCTAACTTCAATATCTTTTTGAAGAGAATCTATGTTTTCTTTAAATTCACCGTATTGACTCTGAATACTTCCTTCTCTTCTTGTATTTTTTTCAATTGACTTTCATTTTTTTCCAATTGGGTTTTCAATGTAATCTCTTTACGATTCAAATCATCATAAATCGATTGTTCACTATCTTTGTCTGTTTGTTTTGATTTCATATCATTTTCACTTGCAATAATTTGTTCTGAGAGTGAATCGATACGTTTTGTAATTTCATTGTTTTTCAAAATCAATGCTTCCTTTTCTTTCTGTATTTTTTCCAGTTTACTTGCATTATGCTTCAACTTTCTATTATAGCAGAAACTTTTTTTTTTTAAAACGCAATAAAAGTATTAAAAACTTATTAATTTGCAACGGGAATTTTTTTTAAATACTAGTTTGAAGTATATTTTATCGTTTTCAATTCAAGTCTAAGCGCTTAAATTCAAGTCTAATTTCCATAGGAGAAGAGAATTTTCTTCAAAACTACCCGTTTTCACCCAATCGTAAGTCAAATTGAATAAATACCTACAATTAACTAAAATTGTGATTTAAAGAAGATTTCAAGTGTAAACATGAAAACGAACCTGTTGAATATAATAATCAATGCACCCGATAAAATTGTATTCGTTTTTGAAGCGACCAATAATATCTGACTCCAAAAAATCATGTGGTTCAAATGGAGCGTTAACTGTTAGTTGAGCACTTCCCGAAATGAACGAAACATATTGATAATCGTCCAAAATCCAAATGCCACAAGCTCGTTGCATACGATATGTCAGCTGTAAACGACGTACAAATTGCAAATATTCATTGAATATTTTCAAACCGGTATGTAAATTATCATTTTCAGTCAATCCATTAATTTTGTTCACTGCACATAAAAACATAATGAAAGTCAATTCATGGCCAGTTCCGTAGTCGATTTGTGTAGTAGTACCAAATGATTCAATAAAATATGTTCTGATTTTAATGACAGCTGCATGAAATTCTTCTGGTAGGGCTCGTTTTAACAAGTCTGACGATTGGATTTTCATTTTGTCAAACCAATTACGATATGCTTTATAAGCGGATCGTTGTGTTTGATCCAACGGCAGTGTTTCGTCGACCAATTTTTTTAATACTTTAAAGATCTGCAGTAGATTATCAGCAATTGGCGACGCATCTAATTTTGTAGATAGTTTTTTGCCTTGTATTGCACGACCTTTTTTGCCTTGCTTTGATAAATCGAATTATGTCATAATGACGAGTCGATTTCTCCCAAAATACCATATCATTTTCACTTTTTACGCATCTTACCGGTACAAAATCCAATGAAATGAAACGAAAAAAAAGAATTTTCCATGGTTTTTGATTGAAATTATTTCATTACTATTTGATGTTGAAGCTTCCCTCTCAGATCCAGACATTTTAACTCTTTTTACTTATAGATAGTTAGATAAGGTAAAGAAAATAGTTTTCTTCTATTTTAGACAATAAGGCAACCGATGAAATCCAATCTGAATGGAGAAAATATCGGAATGAATTGCCAATTATTGCAAACCTGAAAATCAATCGCTGGCTTCAGTTAACTCCAGAGTCATGCGTTACTTTGCATGGATTTTGTGACAGCTCTGAACCAACCTACGCAGCGGCAATATATTTAGTTCAACGATTAAACAAAACAACTACTTCGATGCTAATTTGTTCAAAAACAAAAGTGGATCCCATCAATCCAGTATCCATACCGCGTTTGGAATTATGTGGAGCAGTTTTACTGGCAAAGCTCATGCATCGTATCGCAATAAATTTACAGATTGATAAGCAAAATATCCATCTTTGGACTGACTCGTCCATAGGTCTTACTTGGCTACGGTCTCATGCTTCACGATGGAAAACATACATATCTCATCGTGTTGCTGAAATTCATTCAAATTATGAAGCAAAGCATTGGCGGCACGTTCGCACATATGATAATCCAGCCGACATCACTTCTCGAGGTGCATTGCTTAGTCAGCTGAAAGACAAACAATTATGGTTTTCCGGACTAAAATGGCTATTATTATCAGAAAAAGATTGGCCAAAGTCCATTCCAGTTCTATCGCCAAATGCCAATTTAGAACCTAAAGTTCACATTAATTTGATTGCTACAAAAATACAAGAGTATTTTTACTTCGTTTTTCTAATTTGAATCATCTGTTACGCATAACGGCACGAATATTTCGATTCATTTACCAATATATTGTAAAAAATGAAACTCTAAAATATTCAAAAGAGTACGTAACTTCTGCTGAACTCATAAGAGCCAAAATTTTATGGGTAAAATATATTCAACGAATATATTTTGCTGATGAAATAGCAAGTCTGGAGAAAAACATAGCTATTAGCAATAAAAGTAAACTAAAACAATTAAATCCAGTTCTAGAAAATGGAATTTTAATCGTTCAAGGCCGATTAGGACAATCAAAATTTTCTGAAAGGCAGAAGTTTCCGATGATATTACCTGCAGAAAGTCATTTCTCACAACTAGTAGTCGATAACGCACACAGATCAATGTTACAAGGTACTATTCATCAAACCTTAGCTCGCGTACGACAAGAATTTTGGATGTTAAATTGCCGAAATATTGTAAAATCACACATACATCACTGCATACGGTGCTGTAGGCAAAAACCAAAAGCGCTTGAACAAATCATGGCACCTTTACCAACCATAAAAACAACAACAGCACGTGCGTTTCTACACTGTGGTTTAGATTTTGCAGGACCAATAGATCAAAAGTTCTAATAGATGAAATGCACCAGTTGATGTATACCAGATATATTTGTGTATTCGTCTGCATGGTATCAAAAGCAGCTCATTTAGAACTCGTTGGTGATCTAAGCACCCAGAAATTCATTCTAGCGCTACGAACAATGATAGCTCGACATGGAATTTGCAGAAATATTTATTGCGATTGTGGAACTAACTTTCAAGGTGCAAACAATGAATTACCAAGATTGTTTCTGGAAGCCACATCAAACGTATCAAACGAAATAGCAAGTACATTCGCTTCTGATGGAATATCGTTCCATTTTAATCCTCCAAGTGCTCCAAATTGGGGTGGACAGTGGGAATCATTCGTCAAACTGACAAAACATCATTTGCGTCGAATGAATACTCAAATAAAGCTGACATTCGAAGAAATGAGCACATTGTTAGCTCAAATTGAAGCATGTTTGAACTCGCGACCACTGAATGCAATGACAAGCGATACTGATGACTTAGATCATTTAACAGCAGGTCATCTTCTAATTGGTTCGCCACTGAATCTAATTCCTGAACCAAGCCTGATATCACTAAAAGAAAACACTTTAGATCGATTTCAAGCCATTCAAAAAGGCGTACAAGTATTTTGGAAAAGATTCTATACAGAATACTTGCATAATTTGCATCCACGCAAGAAATGGTGCTCACAAAAAGAAAATGTAGCAGTTGGTGATCTCGTCGTAATAATTGACGACAATATGCCACCAGCAAAGCGGAAGATGGCTCGAGTCATGCAAATTAAACCCAGCGCAGATAGACTGGTGCGGCTAGTCAACTTGAGAACGAGCAATGGAGAGCTCCAACGGCCAATTAACAAATTATGCAAATTACCGCTGGCCCGGGAGAATGTTCAAGATGAACAACATTTAATTTAATCATTTCTTTTAATTTCTCTTTTTATTTTTTTATATATAATTTAAGTATAGCATTTAGTAATAAAAGAATTTACATTAAGAAAATAGTTAACGCCTAAGTAATTTGCAACTCGCTCCTTCCTACTCGCTACTCGCTGCTCACTTCTCGCTTCTCGCTCAATCGTACAATTTCCTGCCAAAATTAGAGTATAAAAGACCGAACGTTTGCTCTATTCGTTCATTCTTTTATCAACTCTAAAGCGAATACCACCAAAGGGAAAGCAAAGCAGTGATTAGCGACTACCGAAAGCAAATGCGAATAGGAAAAGCGAAAACTGTTTTTAAAAGTAAGAATATTGAAATAATAGACTAAGAGCCACTGAACTAAGGATGTGTTATTTCTACTTTATAGATGATTATTAGTTTGAAAGTTATTTTAAAAATTACTTTAACCGTAGAAAATTTTTTTTTTCAAGTTTTTCACTTATTAAGGTGAAATCTGATTAATTGAAAACTTACTAAAGACAATAGAATTTTTTAATTATGCTTTACGTTTGATTTAGTTCGAATAACATAAAATAGTACATAAATTTCTAACATTCCAAATATCTGCATGAAATGTTCAATACCGATCAAAATCTGATCGATTAAGATTGATTAAAAGAAACATTAATTCTTCTTTTTGCTTTATATATGAAATGTAAAATATATTATTTTTTATGCCCAATAAAGTTGAATTTTAAATATCTGCATCGAAACATTCATAATTACTGATATCTCTTATTCTTTTTCTTTCATACAAAATACTATGAAAACAAAACATAACCCCAAATTTCATAGTATTTTGTATGAAAGAAAAAGAATTCAGATATCAGTAATTATGAATGTTTCGATGCAGATATTTAAAACGTAAGTTTATTAAACATAAAACATAATATATTTTAAATTTCATACATAAAGCAAAAAGAAAAATTAATGTTTCTTTTAATCAATTTTAATCGATCAGATTTTGATCGGTATTGAACATTTCATGCAGATATTTGGAATGTAAGAAATTTACGTACTTTTTTATGTTATTCGAACTAAATCAAACGTAAAGCATAATTAAAAAATTCTATTGTCTTTATTAAGTTTTCAATTAATCAGATTTCACCTTAATACTAGTGAAAAACTTAAAAAAAAAAATTTTTCTACGGTTAAAGTAATTTTTAAAATAACTTTCAAACTAATAATCATCTATAAAGTAGAAATAACACATCCTTAGTTCAGTGGCTCTTAGTCTATAAAAGAACCAAAGTATATTGAATATCGCTGACTTTTTATTTAAAAAAAAAATATTTAATTTCAGTGAATTCATTTCAATTATGATTCACTTTTAAAAATCGTCGAAAATTATGAAGATGAAGTAAACACAAAAGATGCACGTATTGCTACATTAGAAGACAAGCTGCAGGAGCAACATCACCGATGCGAAGAAGAAAAAGGGCAGCTCTATACAGAAATCGCTCAAATGGCAGAACCTACTCCAAATGTTGGTATTGCAGCAGCGAAATGAAATTGATACGTTGAAACACGAAGTTAATACGTTGAAACGACAAAATATTGGTTTGGCGATTGGTGTCATTATTGGAATCACTGTTCCATTATTTTCTTTATTCACAAAGTAAAATTATCAGTCATCTCATTCGCCTCTCCTCTTAGCTGCGTGCTCTCTCATATCTCCTACAAATAGGCGCTCTTTCCGACTATAGAGCAAGTTGCTATTTGCGTATGTATGCGTGTGCGCTTGTCACTGAGTGAGTTTATCATGGAATATAGCACGCAAGACAAAGTGAGCGCAAGTGAGAGCACTACAGTGAGCACTATTAGAAAAATTATCAGAAAAAAAGCCAGTATATGAGAAACAATATTTTTTCTTGATTAATACTATCTAATTTGTATGGATTTTTTCCTTTATAAATAAAATGTGGTACTTGCGTGAGTTGATTGCAGCACCACCGCTTATTGCTTACCCATAGCCGTAATGAACCTCTGCATTTTTCCTCTGAAAGCTACATATCATAAGTATAATGATCAAGATATAAGTTCAATTGTAAATTATCAATCGTTTGACGATGTTGACTGGTTGCCCGAGTATCAATACATTTCCGTTGAAACAATGAAATTTGAAAATGAATAGAACAATTGACAGAGAGACAAATGAAACGATTCCAAAATGTAATTTAGTGTTTAATTTGATGTGAAGCAAATGAAATCAATAAACTATCACTTCTTAGTCCATTTGTTAGCAATAGACTTTTCCGTCCGAGTTTGTCAATGGAATACTGTGGTATATTCAATACGCAAATTCGCATAAAAATGATCACCATAGGTATGACATAATTCAAATCCAAAATTATGTCATTCCATTTCCTCGGCTAAAGACTTGTTGTAGTCAACAATATTGATCTAAATCTGCATAATTAATGTTTTTATTACGCGATACGGTGAGAATATTCCGGTTTCTCTTTCCATTTTAAGTATTCTCGTTACTGGTTCATATGTTAAATATTGTGTCATTATCATTGATGAAATCGGAAATCCAATTAATATCAAAAAAAAAGATCTATCTCATGTACAATAATTCTTTGAATGAACTTTGACTGAATCCAACACCAAGCAATGTATATTGTGTTACGGAATTTGAGCGCGCTCTCACATTCATGATTATTTTGAAATGCAATACAATACATACAAAATTCATATGAAAATGTTTATTAGTTGAACAGATGTTAAATATATGTAACACATACCATGCTATGTTCAATGATGACCTCGTTTCTTGGGTGTGTGAAGTTCTGCACATCACTTTCGAATTTTTTTGCGGGACCTTCACAAATAATTCGTTTATAATTCGTTAAATTCGTTCATGTTGGCGGCTGAATTCGTTCATCATTTTCGAACGATTTTTTTTGTGTACTAAACAAGTTCTGCATTGGAATTTTTTTTAAAAAGTCTCATTAAAAAATCGCCTTGACACAAAATTCGTTCATAATTCATTTATTATTAATCGAGGAGAATATATGCAATTTTTTCCAATTTTTTGCAAAAATTTGAAAAATCAGAATAAAAAATTTATACCACTGCATTTTTTAAAAAAATTCCTTCACCAAAAATTCGTTCATAATTCGTTCATTACATTTCAAGTGAAAAAAATTTCATTTTATTTGATTTTTTGCTAAAATTTTGAAAAAATTTCCTTTTCACTGTAAATCGGTAAAATACGATATTAATTGATGAAATTCCATTACCAGCAATTAGTTTATGATTCGTTTAACCCAAATACCTAATTTCCATGTTTTTTGATATCATTTTATGCCTGAAAATCAAATTTTCATTCAAAGCGCTCATATCCATATGGTGCCGAGGCTCAATGTTTCTTTCTTTTATATTATTTTATAAGAATTTATATATATTCGTAATGAACGAATTATGAACGAATTGTATTTATTACTATTTTTCTTAAATTCGAGAAAAAAAAAATTTAGTACAAAAATTATGATTAATCATTTTTTTTTTCTTTTTAGATACTCAATACTAAAGTTATATATATTCGTAATGAACGAATTATGAACTAATTCTGGGTGAAGACAGTTCCTTTGAAAGTCCAAAAATAAATTGTACTAAAATTTTTTTATCGAATTTCATAAGAAAAATAAAGGAAAATAATTTTTTTCTACATATTTGAATGAACGAATATGAACGAATTATTTCGACATTGTTTTATAAAAATCCAAAAATATTTATATTGAAATCTAAATAATAGCATTACATAAAAAAAACAAAAAATATATTTTCTTCTAACAATTTGCAATAAACGAATTATGAACGAATTATTTGCCTCATTTGTTTTATAAAAATCCCAAAAATAAATTATATTATAATATTGAAATCATAATCATAGAAAAAAACGAAAAAATACATTTAATTAATTAGTTAAATTGTTTTAAATATATTTTATACTTTATTTATCGAAGAATATGCTCATGTTGTCTGCGCCATCTCTGGAGTATAAGTTTTTATATGATAACCGAATTTGTCAAACCGAAATGAAATGACATAAATAAAAATTGTATTAACGGACTCGGCTCCAGAAAACATTTTCATTTCTAAATGAGTTGAATAACACGCAGAAAAGTAGTGAGCTATATTTGGCGGCAGAATGAGCGATAGTGAAAGTTCCCCATTTACACAACCAAAAAAAAAAAAAAAGATTGTGTAAACATTTAAGTGATAGTGATCTAGTGACCCATTCCATTTGAAAAAATAAGAAAATGTAACATGGTAAGTTATGTTTTTTAAAAATTCATACAACATAATTATTCATGTTTTTTAATAATTTGTGTGTCATTTTTTCTGAACATATGTTATATGACAGTTAGAAATAAAATAAGATGGTTAGATGAAAAAAAAATGAAGTGAATTTAAAGGAAAAATATTTTAAAATTTTAAAAGATAGTGATGAAAAAAAATAAAAAAAGAGGTTAGGAGTTGATGGAAACGTTAAGAAGAGGAATATTGATTGAATAAGTTTGAAGTAAAAATAAATTAGGTATGAATATTTAAAAGAATTTGTGTTGAAAATGACTAAAAATTTGTTCTTTTTGAGATTTAAAGAAGAAGTAAAGGCGTTTGGTTATTAATGAGAAGGAGAAGAAGAAGGGGGAGGCAAAAAGAAAATAAAATAATAGAAAGAAGGGGTAAAAGATTAATAGAGAGGGTATAAAATAAAATAAAATTAAAAATAGAATAAGTTTAGGAGTATTTTTAAAGGATAGGGGTTAGAAGAAAGAGAAGCGTGGGAAAGGTGAGATTAAGTGATTGCATAGAAAAGGGGATAGAGGTGGGATAAAAAAAGGAAAAGTAGTTAAAAGGAAGGAGTGTTGAAATGAATATTAGTGTTGGGATAGAAGTAATGAGAAAAGGGGGGAGATTATTAGGTGTTAGGAGATGAAGGCCTTATAAATGATGGTATTGGCTATTTGATTGTTATTTTATACTCATAAGGATAGAAGAAAATAGAAAACATTGTGGTAGTGGTCTCCATATTTAAGGTTTGTTTTGGTGGAAATATAACATTTTTTTGTTATGCTAAATGAAGGAGACGTTCCGTGTATAAGTTTGTAAGAGGTGCTTTGAATATTGCTTTTTCTCGATAAGGAATATTTGCGAAAACGAGAGGTGATAAGTGTGGTGCTGTCTTTGTTGGGTGAATGAACCTGGGTTGATGGTATGTTTGTGCTATATGGCCCCGCCGGGGTCAAAATGTAATGGTTTGTTTTTGATTGGATAAAAAAAGGCGATTTTACACTAGAATTTTTGGATTATTCTTTGAGTGAAAATATAAGATAGTTATTATTGAGAAATGTTGTGTTCTAATGAAAATAGAGGTGTGAAAAAATAAAGGTGTAAAATACAGTGCCATTTAATGTAGTGAATGTAGTGGAGTAACACTGAACTAAGAAAAAAGGAATTTTTTGTAAAGCATTGAAGGAAGCAGTAATACTGATATGTAGACCGGAGGAGTTGTGAGAATGGAAGGGATTGGTGTTGCTTTTGTCAAATAAAGGAGGTGGTGGATAATGGTTAGGTTGGATTTAATATATAAAAGTGTCGAAGAAAAGATTCGTGTTGCGTTTTTGTGGGTTATTGGTAAAAAATATGTGAGTTTTGTGTCTAAAAAAAAAAAGGGTTCCTTAACTGGGAGTAAATATACTTTTCTTAAGCGTCATGTATTTTCATTATTTAATTTAATGATAATAGTTGAGAGGAAATTGGGCTATAAAAATGTGGTAGGATGAAAAAAATGTGCAACACCCGAAAGGAGGAAAAAGCTAAAAGCGAAAAGGTATTTTATGTTTTATATTTTCCGTAAGTTGTCTAAAATAAATATCAATACCCTATAAATATATTGTTAAAGTTATTGCTGTTTTAGAAGCGAAAGTGCAGACTTAATAAATAATAATGGATATACTGATGTAAAGCGTTATGATATTTATTAGCTAGCGTAATTTTTATAAGTATTAAAGGCATGTTTTTGGCATGTTCACGCCATTCATATACAATGAAAACTACCCTCCCAGTTAGATGCCAAAATTTGAATTTAAGTAATTGATCGTTCACTTCATTTCCGATAAAAAGATATGTGAAAATTGCGATACTTCAATGAATATTGAAACCGAGCGATTATTTAATCCAGTTTTGATCGTAGATTTAGATGGCTTGCCGAACCCTAAAATTTCAATTCGTCAAATACAAACATCGTTCACGATCTTTGAGGAGAATTATCAATTTGTGGCTTAATTGAAACTACCGGACATCATTTTATTGCGCATTGTCTTCGTAGTGATGGGCGTTGGTATTCTTATGATGACCTTCGACCAAATGAAACGAAGAAGACAGCTGAAACCTCGTTTTTCACCCAGTTTTTTTAATGTATTGTCGAACACAATCAAAAGAAAAAGTGTCACCAGATTCACACGCGAAACCATCACAGCTTATAGTAGATTTAGGTAAGAAAAATAAAATATCCGTAATAATCAGTTCCTAAATTTAAATCACATGATTTCTTTACAGCAACAACCGAAGGTAAGGGTAACATAATCGACGGTGATGAAGAAAAGTTACCTGTTGATCAATTATTAGACGATCAAAATGGATCGGCTGAAAAACCAAAAAAAATTGTGCAAAGACGTTACACTTTACGATCTAGTTCATCACAATCTGTGGTAAAAATCAGAATCGATGGTGATGAAGAAACGTCATCTGTTGACGACAAAAAGACTCCCAGCACTGAACCATCGCTGGACGATAAAAATGGTTCAAGTGATAAACCACAAAGAATAGTGCAAAGACGTTACAATTTAAAACGATCTAGTCCATCACAACTTATAATAAATACCAAGGATAACATTAAGAGAAACATAATCGATGGTGATGAACAAACATCATTCGTTGACGACCAAAAGGCTCCCAGCACTGAACCATCGCCTAACAATCGAAATAGCTCGACTGGAAAACCAAAAAAAATTGTGCAAAGACGTTACACTTTAAGACCTAGAAGACTGTCAACAATTCAATGATACAATTTGAATGATCTCATATTTTTTTTGTAAAATTAGCGACAATTCTGTAAAAAATACGAAATAAAGAAAAACGAATAATTCGTTCATTGATCCTAAAGAAATGTATTTTTGTCGTTTTTTTCGTATGATTATGATTTCAATATTATAATATAATTTATTTTTGGGATTTTTATAAAACAAATGAGGCAAATAATTCGTTCATAATTCGTTTATTGCAAATGTGTTAGAAGAAAATATATTTTGTTGGTTTTTTTTATGTAATGCTATTATTTAGATTTCAATATAAATATTTTTGGGATTTTTATAAAACAAATGATCGAAATAATTCGTTCATGATTCGTTCATTGCAAATATGTAGAAAAAAAATTATTTTCCTTTATTTTTCTTATGAAATTCGATAAAAAAATTTTAGTACAATTTATTTTTGGACTTTCAAAGGAACTGTCTTCACCCAGGATTAGTTCATAATTCGTTCATTACGAATATATATAACTTTAGTATTGAGTATCTAAAAAAGAAAAAAAAATGATTAATCATAATTTTTGTACTAAATTTTTTTTCCTCGAATTTAAGAAAAATAGTAATAAATACAATTCGTTCATAATTCGTTCATTACGAATATATATAAATTCTTATAAAATAATATAAAAGAAAGAAACATTGAGCCTCGGCACCATATGGATATGAGCGCTTTGAATGAAAATTTGATTTTCAGGCATAAAATGATATCAAAAAATATGGAAATTAGGTATTTGGGTTAAACGAATCATAAACTAATTGCTGGTAATGGAATTTCATCAATTAATATCGTATTTTACCGATTTTCAGTGAAAAGGAAATTTTTTCAAAATTTTAGCAAAAAATCAAATAAAATGAAATTTTTTTCGCTTGAAATGTAATGAACGAATTATGAACGAATTTTTGGTGAAGGAATTTTTTTAAAAAATGCAGTGGTATAAATTTTTTATTCTGATTTTTCAAATTTTTGCAAAAAATTGGAAAAAATTGCATATATTCTCCTCGATTAATAATAAATGAATTATGAACGAATTTTGTGTCAAGGCGATTTTTTAATAAGACTTTTTAAAAAAAATTCCAATGCAGAACTTGTTTAGTACACAAAAAAAATCGTTCGAAAATGATGAACGAATTCAGCCGCCAACATGAACGAATTTAACGAATTATAAACGAATTATTTGTGAAGGTCCCGCAAAAAAATTCGAAAGTGATGTGCAGAACTTCACACACCCTCGTTTCTTCTCTATCGTGCACGCTTGGCATTTATTGTTATTTTCATTTTGGTTTTCGTTTGTTGGTATTGCATGTCGTACATTCGTTTTTTTCACGATAGCAACAGACTCTTCTTTTACATCGGTCCGCACCCGACTGTCTCTGTTTGACATTGTTTTATAAATTTGACACATTTAAAATGGTGTAACGTAAATTTCATCCGTTCAATCAAATCAAATTTAATGAATGTATGTTAGAGTTTTGAGTGTTGAGACGGAGAGAGAGAGAGAGAGAGAGAGAAAGAGAGGGAGAGAGAAAGAGTTGTAGTATGCAATCGAGCAAACGATTGAATATGTGAGTGAGCGAGTGAGCATTTTTTTGTATTTGCCATGTATTTTGTTTTTGGATTCGTTTCGTATGTTCATACAAACGAAGTAAAAAAAACCAGCGAGCTTTCAAAATGTAAATAAATGATCTTAAAACGCACCAATGTATTTTGTTGTTGGATAAATTTTTGAGTGTTTGATAGAGAGAATTGAACGAGAAAACAATTGAATATGTGAGTGAGCGAGTGAGTGAATGATGTACGACCTATGGACTTCGCGGCGCCGGTTAATTTCTTCGCATGTATTTTCTCCGCGAAGTTTCTCCGCAGGAAATATTTCCGTGAAATATGTCCGCAAGAAACTGTTTCGCATAGAAAATGAAATAATTTCGCTAGAAATAAAATCGCTTTGATAAATTTTGTTTTAAATTCGCATGAATTTTTTTCGCTTCTCTTTGCAAAGAAATAATTTCGGGGGAATTTTCTTCGCCGTAATAATTTCAAAAAAATAAAAACTGCGGAGAAACTTCGCGGAGAAAATACATTCGAAGAAATTAACCGGCGCAAACGAATGTGCAAAAATGTGTTTTTGCTAGAAAAAAGTATGAAAAAATTGAGTGAAGATTCATTGACTAATAATTTATTTTTTTGGAAACAACAAAAAAATATTATAAAAAACCAATTGAGAAATAATGAATTTTTTCTATGAAAATTCCCTTTACTCACTATAACTCATTTAGACGAATTTTGTTAAATTAAGAAAAAATAGCATCAAATCAAAATAAACTTATTGACAATATGGCATTGACGTAATGTACTGAATTCGCCCACATATATGCAAAAATAATAAATTCCGTTTGATGACAAATAAAGATTTGATAAAATTTAAAATTGTTTGGTATTTTGTGACAATTATCCTAGAGTGGGAAATTTTTTTTTTGAACCTTTGTTCATGATATGCGTTTGCAGGAATTCGAGTCGACCAGGCGTTTTAGGCGACATTTTGAGAGCGGGGGAAAATCTAAACAGCCTCGAAATGAATATAAGGTATTATATTCAAATTTTGAATATAATTTGTACTTTTATGCTCGTTCATAATTTGAGTGTTAGTTTTTTTTTTACCTCATTCATTGGGTTTTTTTTTTTGTTTTTTTTTTTTTTTGTTTTTTAGTTCCGTGACGAAGAGATCATACGCGTTTCAAACGAATTGAATGATGGTGTGATAACCCCTATGGAATTTTTGCGACAGTTAACATACAAAAATGTTAACTGGACCAAAAATTTTGATTCATTCGAAACCGTTGCATATGACGGTGAAGTTGAAAACGAATTTGATGATGGTTGTTCACCTATCATACAGTGTACACCACCTTCACAATCAGCATCGACTTCAGTTGTTGCATCTGTTTCAGATTGCGCAAATAACAACGATCCGTACGCATTTGAAACAGATATAGTGACGCCACCGCCTGTGCTTCGGTCGAAAAGTAAAAGAAAGCGGGAAAAAGAAACACGAACACCCGCTGGTTTACCACACACATTCAATTTTGAACAACCATCACAACCAAAGAAAAAGAAAATGAACAATGATAATGTTGATGGTGATAAGGTTGTTGGCGTGGCAATCGAACGAAAGAAAAGGAAAAAAAAATGTGATACTTTGCCCGTCAAAACAAAAAGAAAGAAAACGAAGACTGTTTAGTTGTAAGAATTTTTTTTTTTTTTATTTGTTGTTGTTTTTTTTTTTATATATATTTATGACGAGTTCTCGTTTACGATACATAGATAGTATTTTGACTGTATTTTATATTGTTGACAAATAAACGAGAACAATTTGTTCTGTCTATATGTAATGAAAGAAAACAAAACCAAGCATGTGTTATTTTCGACTTTTATCGAATCTTCCTCGTACACGCAAACCATTTTTGAAGCATAATTTGATCTGATTTAAATCTATTTGGTCGAGTATTGTAAATTCTCCTGTTCGTATTAGTTTTCTAATAATGCGTTCTCTTTTCCATTCGTATCCTGCTGGTATGAAGGGACCAATTTCACTTCTGCTTTTGCCATGTTCTACATGTGTCATATCAACTTGACGAAGAGTTCTTGACTCTAAATGGTATGAAAATGTGTTGCCAAACATTACGCAATGTGAGCCATTTTCAGATTTCCTAAATATGTTTCGCATCGAATTAAAAAATGTTGTTAAACGTGCGCAATCTTCATGGCTTTGACCACCCCCGATGAAAAATGCACCCATTAGTCCTGGTTGTATATTGTTTATTATCATAAACACAGTCATAATGTCTAGTCTTGTACACTTGCTTTCGTTGTGGCATAGTGGATCGCTTGCTGTGAAGTATCGAAACACCCAAGTTGGGATTCGGTCGAAAAGTCGCAATTCGTAATGAAAACGTATTTCTTTTTTTTTTAATTTTTTTTTCATTTTTGGAAAATATAATTTTAAATTTTTTTTTTTTTTTGGTATTTATTAATAAAAAAATTTTTTTTAAAAATTTTTTTTTTTTTTTAAATTTTTTAAGGGTGTTTTTTTTTTAAATTTTTTTTTTTTAAAATTTAATTTCTTTTTTTTTTTTTTTTTTTAATTTTTCTTTTCAATATTTAAATTTTTAATTGATTTTTTTTTAATTGGGTTATTAAAAAAATTTTTTTATTTTTTAATTTTTTTTTTTTTTTTTTTTTTTTTTTTTTTTTTTTTTTAATTGAAAAAAAAAATTTTTTTTTTTTTTTTTTTTTTTTAAAAAATTTTTTTTTTTTTTTTTTTTAAAATTTAAATTTTTTTTTTTTTTAAAAAAAAATTTTTAAGTATATATATTTTCTAATATTACATCGAGTATTTATATACTTTTCTTATCTCATGTATATATATCAATGTTAACAAAAATTCCCCCGCTAGGGCAATTCGAATATAATTTCTGTAAATGCATTACATGGAAATTCTCTTTATTTATTTAACCTGTGTAAGTAATAAAATTGTCACACAATGCAAATTGTTCATAAAATATAAAAATATCGAACTGGGGTCCGGGACGGTATTTCGTTTTTGGATTGGACTGCAGTACGGAAAATATCGAACTGTGGTCCGGGACCGTAGTTCGTTTTTATTAGGACTGCACTGTCGGTTATGCTCGGACTGTAGTTCGTATTATGCGGACTGTGTTTCGTTGGACTGTAGTTCGCCGGACCACAGTTCATGTAGCCGTAACAATATGTTAAAACGTTGGGGAATTATCGTGATTCCAAAGTGGTCACATGCATTGGTTTTTATTACTTCGGCAATCTACTCAAATGCAGAGTACTTTAATTGTCACAAAAGGGAATGCATTTCTCGTAAAATTTCACAATTCTGTTTCTTTTTATTTTATTTCATTTGATTTGCTATGATTTGATTCTATTCTATTTTATTTTACTTGGCTTGGTTTGATTTGATTTAGGGGATTTTCGGCGATAATTTCTATATATTTGTCTCTCTATTGCATAATTTTTATAGTTTTATTTTAGTAAATGCAACGTCCGCAACAGGGTACATGAAACGACTCAATTCGGTAATTTTGTTATTTGATCGTTTTTTACTCATTTACATCATATGAAGGATATTCTACTAAGCGTTGGTAAACGTCTCTGTGTTGCTGCCGTTTCTGCCGTTGTTTGCACCCTCTTTTTTATGTATGTTCTGTGTATGCACTGTGTATGAGATTCTGCTCGCCTGTTACTACTGAGCGTTGTCCACTGTATTTTGAACCGATTTTACTCTTTAAAAAAAAAAAAAAAAAAATTCAAGATTTTTTTTGTCGCGTTTTGTGATTAATTAATTTCGTTGTTTTGATTTGTTTTTAGATTTTTGTGTTTTGAATATTAATATATTATTTGACTAATGTTTTCATTTATTTTATTTTTGTTGTAATTAATACCTTTCCCTTTTGAAAGAGAAGGTCTGGTTTTTTATTTTAAATTTGCTATTTTTATTTTGTTATTGTTTGTTTTTATTTTTACGTGTTTTATTTATTTAATTGTGTATATTTATGAAAATAGTCGCGGAAATAATGGATGGGTTTTGATATCGTTTCTTTGATGATTTTTCCACTTTCTTCTTTTTTTTGTACTTAGAAAATTTTTCTGTGCGAATTTTTCTAAGTTCTTTTTTTCTCGGACTTAGAAAAATTGGTTTTTCGTGGGATGCCAGAAAATGTAATGAAAAAATGCACGAATTTGCAATTTAGGTTCATTTTCTTTTTGAATTCTTTTTTACGTATATTTGTTGTTGTTATAAAATGTCAAATGAAGAAAAATGCCATGGAGAAAAATTCGGTGGACTGTCCATTAAGTGCAGTGATTGTAATGCTATCACTTTTCTGGAATGTATTGCGGATTTTCCCGTAATTTTAAATTTCATAACTAGATTTGACATAATGAAAATGAAATCAGGCAATGATGCAGCATTAATTCAGAATAGTTTGGATATTTTGTTTGATAGAGATTCACCATTTGCTTCTTTATGTAAAAGTTCTTGGCACACGAAAAAAATGCTTAGGGCTAAAGATTATCAACCCAAAGAATCAAGCATTAGTACCCTATCGCCTGTTGAATTTATGTGTCGCCTGTTGAATTTATGTTCATTTGATTTTACACTTGTATTGCATTTTATCCGTCTACATTGGAAGATTTTTTTTCTTTCGGTAATGTGAAAAGTGAAATGAACAAGATTAAATTGGTGTAAATGATCCATGTTAAATAATATTATTTTTGAAATTTCCACAGCTACAAAACGATGAAGTGAATGGCATAATTGGATTGTTTTTCCTTTTCATTCATATAACCACAAGTAATAATAATATAATAATGATTTTCTTACATATTTATATCAAAGAAGAATAAAATTATAATCAAAATCAAATTTGACTTACAGTAACGATGTTAGTATTGGGCGAATTGTAAGAAAGAAATTCCATGATGTTACATTATTTATACTTTGCGAACTATCTAGAATCTAGTTAATCTTTAAATATGTTTCTTTACAGTCTGGATAATTTATATAAATATTCCGGTGAGGCGACTAGAAATTATAAAATTATTGAAAAAGAATCTTTCAATAAATATTTGTAAAGGCTCTATTTCCTAGGGCCCGATTGCAATCGTCGCCGATTTTTTCACACGATCATGGCCGATTCAAAAATCGGCGACGATTGCAATCGGAAATTCTTCTTAAAAAGAAGAAACAGAGTAATATTATAAAAAAAAAACGAAAAATGAATCAAACAATTAAAAAAAATTTGAATGATCCAATTTTTTTTTTTTTTTTTTTTTTCAAATTTTAGGCCATCACATCTCAGAAGTGGGATAAATCGAAAGTATCTGCCGTTTACTACGTAAATAAAATATTATTTTGGTGAAATTAATTAAATTTTGTGAATATTTTTGTGAAAAAAAAAGTGAATAAATTTGATGAACAACATGGCATTGCCTACAACCGAGGAAATGATTGCTATTTTGTCTGATGCAAAAGTTGAACTGCCGTTGTCACCGTCTGCTGCTCAAATTAAACGGATATATAATTCATTTATGCAGGCAAAAGGGAATACAGCTTTTCGATCTGATGGCAATTTTGATGACAGCGAAACTGACGATACTGATGTCCATGCACAACGAGAGGTACCGGTGTCGGAAAATATGGCAAACACTGATCGATTGACACCATTGACGGTAGGTAATCATACTGATGACAATGTAGATGATGCAACTGATGTCAATGTTGCGAAACGACCTGCAGAAATTAACATGGCTAATGTTAGTCGGTTGGACGAACCAGAATTGGATAGAACGATAGCACTGCTGCAAAAACGGAAACAGTTGTTGGCGTTACAAGCCGAAATCGAAGCGATGACTACTGAAAACCGGTTGGCTGTGAATGTGAACACCAGTAGTTCAAGTGTGATAGCCAATCAACCGATGCAAATTCGTACTGTGTCAAATGACCGAGCTCCTGTGCAAACAACATCAACTCGGTTGACAGATGTTAGCGTTATCGAGTCGATAACATTAAAATCGGTGCCAAAATTTAATGGCGACGATAACTATGATGTGAAGAAGTGGTTCCACGACCTGGAAGATGCGTGTGACATGCTGGCGTTCGACCAACGACTTCGGTTTGTGGCATGTCGGCGCCTAACTGAAGGAACAGCTAAGGTATTTTTACGTACGAAGAGTGCCTTAAGTACATATGATGCACTGAAGTCTGCCCTGATGTCCGAATTTGAACTGAAGCACACCGTTCAAGACATCTATGTGAAACTACGTTCTCGACGAATCCAACCTGAAGAATCGCTACGTCGCTATATCATTGAAATGCAAGAAATAGCGGCCCATTCAACTATTCCAGAGGAAGAGTTGGTTGATCTGATTATTGAGGGCATCGGTGATCGATCGAACGATGCTAGTATGTTGTGGGGAGCCACAACTATTGGTCAACTGAAGCAACTATGTGAACGATACGAACGAAAACGAGCCAAATATATCTGGCTGCAGTATATATACTGTCACTCGTCCAGCTGCTGTCAATCGTCAACCTGCTGCCAATGTGTCTCGAGCAACGGGGGTTCAATCAACGAGCCGACCTACAACCGGTGCAACGTCCGCACAATCTGGTGCAACTGCTGTTCAATCTGCTGTCAAACCACCTGAACAAGGGGCAATCCGATGTTTCAACTGTCAGAAATTTGGGCATTATAAGGGAAGCTGCCCACTGCCGGCACGTCCTGATGGATCCTGTTGGAAATGCGGATCAATGTTGCATATCTATAAGAACTGTCCGAACCGAGCCGCCGTCCAAAACGCCGCTGCTGCTGTTTCAACTGATGAAGATGTTGTGGTGGAAAGCATGACTGAATTACAACTGGTAAGTGTTGCATTTAAAGTTGATGATGTGAGCTTCAGTGAGTTTACCCCTTGTTTATCTCTTTTTGATTCCGGCAGTCCCCATAATTTCATCCGCAAGTCGTGTGTGCCAAACCTGAATGTCTCAACGGAATGCCTTTTTGACACTGGATTTAGGGGAATTGGAAAAACCAAACTGATGTCATATGGATTAATCAAATGTATGATCAAAATCAATGATAGGGTGACCTTCTGTCCCCTATATGTTTTACCTGATGACTTTCTGTCAATGCCTCTTTTGTTGGGGCGCAGTTTTTTGAGACAGGCGCACATTCGACTTTGCTTTGTGAAACGCACGTATGCGTCAGATTATTTGAGAAAATTAAATAAAGGGGGTTTACCCCCAATCAAATCAAAACTCACTGATGTTCTAAATTCATTTGACTTCTGATGTTGAGCCTACCCCTGGTATGTCTTTTTTGCCCTTTGCTAATAATGAGAATGATGGACACAATTTCGCTGATATATTACAAACCTATGCTATTACCCCTGACTTATTCGAAGGAAGAGTGTACACCCCTTGATTCTGAAGTTAAATTGAGATTGAAGCATGATTCTCCGATATTTTGTAAGCCACGTCGGCTGTCACACTTCGAACGAGTGGAGATTAAGAAAATTGTTGACAAACTGATGCTTGATGACATTATTCGACCTAGTCACTCACCCTATGCGTCCGCCATTGTTCCGGTAAGAAAGAAGAACGGAGAAATCAGAAAGTGTGTTGACTACCGACCCCTGAATCAAATTACTGAGCGTGACAACTATCCTGTGACTCTGGTAGACGATTGTTTGGAACATTTGGGTGGCAAACGATATTTTTCCGTGATCGATTTAAAGAGTGGGTACCACCAGGTGAAAATGCACCCTGATTCTATAAAATACACTGCTTTTGTGACCCCTGACGGACAGTATGAATATAAGTATTTGCCTTTTGGACTAAAGAACGGACCTGCTGAATTTCAACGTTTTACTCGAACTATTTTGAGAGAATTCATTGAGAAAAAGATGTTGGTTGTTTATATGGATGATATTCTGATAGCTACCCCTGATTTACAGAGTCATATGGTCATAGTAGAACAATTGCTGAAGAAATTAAGGAAATTTGGATTGCAAATTCAACTGAAGAAATGTAAGTTTGCCTACCAAGAATTGGATTATTTGGGATATACTGCATCTGCTGGTGGAATTGGATTGAGTCCTAAGCATCTAGACGCCATTTTGAAATTTCCCGAACCAACGGATCGAAAATCGCTGGAACAATGTAATGGATTATTTTCATACTTTAGACGCTTTGTGAAAGATTTTTCTCGGATTGCCAAACCCCTGACGAATTTGCTGAAACGAGAGACACCCTATGATTTCGATGAAACGTGCCGACAGGCATTTGCTACGTTAAAACAGAAACTATTGGAAGCCCCGATTTTGTGCATTTATGATCCAACGAGAGAAACCGAATTACACTGTGACGCATGTACCAAGGGGTTTGGTGCAATTCTGTTACAAAAACAGAATGATGGAAAGCTGCACCCGGTGGCGTATTATTCGAAAACGACATCTAGCGCTGTGGCCAAACTGCATAGCTACGAACTGGAAACGCTGGCAATAGTATATGCTTTGAAACGGTTTCACGTCTATTTACAGGGACTTCCGTTTAAAATTGTAACTGATTGTAACTCCTTGGCTATGACGTTGAACAACAAAACAAATTCCGCGAAAATCGCCAGGTGGGCATTATTGCTGGAGAATTATGAATACTCGATTGTTCATCGAGCTGGGGAATCGATGAAACATGTTGATGCATTTAGCCGAGCTAATACTGTATGTTATATTGAAGAAACTGATTTGGACTTTCATCTGCAGTTGGCACAGGCACGTGATCCTACCATTCTGAAGTTGCGTGATCGATTGGAAAAAAGGAGAGATGGAGGAGTTTGAATTGATGGACGGTGTTGTGTTTAGAAAATCCCTAGCGGGCCACCTGCAGTTATATGTGCCTACCGAAATGATTAATAATGTCATTCGACTGATGCAACGAAAAGGCTGGACATTTAGCTGTGGATAAATGCTGTTCTGTGATTAAGAAACATTATTGGTTCTCGAACATGAAAACTCGGGTGACGAACTTTATTCGAAACTGTTTGAAGTGCATTTACTATGCACCATCACACTATGCCAATCATGCCACATTGCATCCGATCGAGAAAGCTGCTTTACCGTTTGATACAATTCATATTGACCATCTGGGTCCTTTGCCTGCTGTCAATTCAAAACATCGACATGGGCTCGTTGTCACTGACGCTTTCACTAGATACGTGTCTCTGTATCCTGCTGTAACTACTAGTACCAGAGAGGTAACCATTGCATTGGATGAATACTTTCGATATTTCAGTCGGCCGCGCCGCTGCATCAGCGACCGTGGCACCTGCTTTACATCAAACGAATTTGCTGACTTTATGAGACGCAACAATGTGCAGCATGTGAAAATTTCATCGGGTACACCCCGAGCAAATGGGCAGGTGGAGCGGGTGAACCGTGTTTTGGGACCCATGATGGGCAAATTAACTGCCACTGATGGACATGCAGACTGGAGAAATCGATTGGCTGAGGTGGAATATGCTTTAAACAACACTGTGCATCGATCAACTGGATTCACCCCGTCGAAACTGCTGTTTGGAGTTGAACAAAGGGGTAAGATTATTGATGAACTGACTGAATTCTTGGACGATAAACTGCCGACACCACCTGCTGATATTGTCTCAATCAGAACTGAGGCCAAAGAGAATATTAAAAGAGCACAGGGTGCTAATCTTCGATCATTTGATGACGAACATCGACCTGCCAGATCGTTTAAGAGGGGGGACTTTGTGGTTATACAAAATGTGGATGTGTCAGTGGGAACGAATAAAAAACTGATTCCGAAATTCCGTGGTCCTTATGTCATTCATAAAACTTTGGGCAATGATAGATATGTAGTTAGTGATATTGATGGATGTAGGATTACACAACTTCCGTATGATGGCATTTTAGAAGCATCTAGATTGAAACCCTGGGTAGACCCAAATTTTGATACTGAGACCGACTCTGGCTCAAATGCAACGCTTATTCATTTAGAGATTGAGCCTGTGAATTAGGGCTATATTTATTATAATCTGATGAATGTGTTAAGAAATTTTTGTTTTATTTTGTAGATCGTGTGAGCACTCTATTCATTTGTGAAACTGTAACTCACCCTACTTTTGGTAAATCGGGACGATTAAACGTCAGGATGGACGAGTTGTAAGCTGTTATATGAACGCTAGGTTGGCAAGCATGAGTGAATCGTCATTCACTCATTTGTATATGAATGTATACCCGATTTGCATTAGTATGGGTGGCGTGGTGACGCTATCATCCACCAATGAGAGCACAGCTTAGATGGCTTGCATCAATATTGGTGTATGTTCGGTCGCCATGTGTTTTTCTGTATATTTTTCCATTAGTCTTACAAAAGCGTTCAATGTGAATACATTAATAAAGTAAATGTAAGAAATTATAATTTCTGAATCTGATTTATTTCAATCAAATTTTAGGCCATCACACATCAAAAATATTGACAACAACATCTACATCATTTGAGTTGATACAAATTTGTGCCAGTATTAGTTCCGCTGGCTGGCTGAGTGGCTTTAGGCCGCGTGACTTTGGACCGCTTATAAATTTTCATCGCGGACAAAATTCATTCTTGAAATGAAATAAGGCCGTAATTCTAAAATGATTTTTGTTCGCGCGGTCTAATTTCATTTTTAAAATGCGGTTTTATTTCATTTCAAGAATGAATTTTGGCCGCATGAGCCAAATTCTTAGCTCGCAGCGGTCTAAATTCATTTCAAAGAAGAATTTTGACCGCTACCATTCACGAAAATTCTTGTTCATTGTGATGGTCGAAATAAATTAAGATAATTTTTGATTTAATTTTAAAAAATAATTTTATTAAACACAATACGTGCTTATTTCATGTATGAAGAGGAGAAAAATGAAAAGACCGAATTTGTGATGTTTTATATTTATTGTCTTAAATGCGACTCACTCCTTAACTCTACATTTTATTTAACTATCAGTCAACTGTCAAATTCTTTCTATTGCAACATGAAGTTGTCTCAGTCAATCATACTCCCGGAGAAGGAGATTCATTTTTAAATTCATATGGTATCAAAAGATCTAATAGATTCTGACCTCACACCATTCCAACACTTGTGCTATGACCACTCTTGCATCGAAGGCTGATTGATTTGCTTTTGATTATAAATTTTGAGTTTATTCGATCAGAATTCATTAATTCTGTTTTTTCTTCTTTCTTTTTTATAGTTTCCTTCCGAAAGAGATATGATTGCCAAATTTAACCTTGTTTGATGCTTAGTGTATCCTCTTTTTTTTATTAGAATATGATGGTTTGTCTAGAAACTACAGTGATCCATTGATCGAATGAAATTGAATTAATTTAAAATTAAATTTTGAATGACTGAAAGAAATTCATGTAGCTTAAAGATCGAATTTTGTTTTGAATTATCCTTAGTAAACGGCTAATACAGAAAACACCACCTCAATACTATTTCGCTGCATGTATTGCAATTATTGAATTTAATTTTAAATTATGACTGATGCTGTATCAGCGTCTTAAAATATCCATTCATTCCATTAGACTCACAGAATGATTCATCTTACTTCTATCCACTTTTGTTGAGCGGTTTTCCTATTGAAAGAAATAATAAATATTAAATTATCTAGACGCTGTTACGTCAAATACTTGGCACTCGAATTGTTCACAATGAACCACTCAATCCATCCCCTTGTGATCATTGTGTAAATAAAATTAACATTAATTTCGGACTTGTGAATTTTCGATATCAAGCGGCAGTTTACACAGCTTGGAAACAGCTCTGTCACTAACACCAGAACCCGTTTTGAGTGATGCCACTCTAACCAATCCATCACTACCCGCATAGATCCTTTCTACTCGGCCGATTGACCATTTATTTGTCACCAGATTTTCATCTTTAATCATGACAATGTCACCGGGTTTTAAATTCTCTTGTGGTGTTCTCCACTTATTTCGAGATTGCATTTGATTTAACCATTCTTTCGACCAATTTTTCCAAAATTGTTGAATCGCTTTCAACATGATTAAGTAGCGTTTTGAAGGTGAATTGTCATCAACAACCGGTTCAGGTGGCACGAGAAGAGATTTGCCCGTTAAAAAATGACCCGGTGTCAATATTTCCACATCGTTCATATCAGAAATGATTGTTGTTAAGGGTCGTGAATTTAATGCACATTCAACGCGTGCTAAAATAGTCGAAAATTCTTCATATGTGAATGATGAAGACGTTAATGAAGACTTTAGATGATGTTTCATTGATTTGATATTACTTTCCCATAAGCCACCGAAATTTGGCGAGTAGGGTGGTATGAAACGCCATTCAATTTGTAAATCATTAAATTGTGGCATAATTGATTCAATCGCTTGTTTATATGATTGAAATTCTTGCTTAAGTTTTCGATCAGCACCCACGAAATTTGGCCCATGATCACTATGGATCTGTTTAGGAAGACCTCTACGACTTACAAAACGTTGAAAGGCTGACATAAAATCGTCAATCGATAACCCGCTAGTTACGTCCAAATGTATGGCCTTTGTCGTGAGACAAACGAACAGTACGACATACGACTTGTATGAAGTATGACCGCGACACTTATTTGCTTTCATTATGAACGGTCCTGTGTAGTCGACACCCGTAATGGTAAAAGGGCGCACGCATAAAAAACGACTAGCCGGCAAATGGCCCATTTGTTGTTGTGAAATCTGTGGTCGTAATCGAAAGCAAGTTACACATTTCTTCAATCGATTTTGAATAGTGCTTGAAGCATGGACAATCCAATATTTGTTGCGTATTGCGGCGAATACTAGCTTAAAACCGCCATGTAATGTGAGTTTGTGTGTATCATCGATAATGGACAAAGTTATTTGAGATTTACTTGGAAGAATAATGGGATGCTTTTGATCGTATGATAACGGTGCGTTTGCCAATCGACCCAAAACTCTTAATATTCCATTCGAATCAACGAATGGAGAGAGATTTGATAATGCATTTTTATTTGAAAGTGATTCGTTCTTGCGAATCGTTTTAATTTCATCTGAAAAATATTTAGCTTGCAACCAACGAATGATCACTACTCGACTTTCGTTTATCTCAGGTAGTGTGGGATAGCACAATTTAATCGATTTCCCTTTTACAACATTCTTCCAACGAAGAATCCAACCAATCACATAAATTAATTTGTTAAATGAGGAAAATTTGTCCATTATATCGAAATCACTGTCAATGATAACATGATTTGCACACATTTCTACTTTTTTAATGATTGGATTTTTGAAATCAGGTTGCTTAGGCCATTGATCTTGCGTTAAACTTAGAAATTCAGGTCCATGCCAATACAATTCACACTTTCTCAGTTGTATAGGAGTTGCTCCCCGAGAAGCAATATCGGCTGGATTAGAATGAGTATCAATGTGAAACCAACTATCTATTTTTGAAAATCTGTGTATTTCATTGATACGATTTCGAACAAAAATTGACCATTTATCTGAGTTACCTCTTATCCAACTCAATACAACAGATGAATCTGTCCAAAAGAAATATTGACAAGCTTCAACCGACAATTTTGAAGTGGCCCACTTCATTAACTTAACTGCCAAAACCGCAGCTAATAATTCTATTTTTGGCGTTGTCAATTCACTATTGACAGGTACTACTTTACTTTTTGTTGATAGCAAATTTACCAAAATTTTATCGTCGTATGTTTGTATTCTAACAAATAAGTTAGCTGCATATGCATGTTTTGCGCCATCACAAAATACATGGAAATCAACTCTTTTACAACTATTTGAAAATTGTATCCAGCGGGGAACTTGTAATTTTGACATCTCTTTTAGATTATCATAAATCCTTTTCCATTGTGCGTATAGTTTTGCAGGAATATTTTCGTCCCAATCAATTTTGTTTTGCCATAATTCTCTTAAAAAAATTTTTGCAGTGAGAACTACAGGGTTAATCAACCCCAGCGGATCGTAAATTCTTGCAATTTGTGAAGCAACGCTTCGCTTCGTGACGCTTGATGATATTTCATCAAATTTGACCTCATAATGAAAGAAGTCTTTATGTGGATTCCAACATAAACCCAAAGTTTTGACGGATTCGTCATGTTTATCTCCTAAAATCGGATCGAAACATTGATGCTCAACTGGAATATCAGTTAATAATTCAGACGAATTACTCGCCCACTTTCTTAATTCAAATCCACCCAATTTGAGAGCGGATCTAACTTGATCACGATTGGCTAATGCCGATTTGATCGTATCGCCACCACTATATGTATCATCCATATACATTTGTTTTTTAATGACATGTTGAGCCAGCGGATAATTTTTGGCTTCATCGTCAGCCAATTGATGAGTTACCCGAATGGCTAAAAATGGCGCGGCACTAGTGCCAAAAGTGACTGTGTTGAGAAAATATTCTCTAATCTCATCATTAGGCTCGAATCTCCATAAAATTCTTTGAAATTGAGCGTCTTCTCTATGTACATCAATACATCTGTACATTTTTTCAATATCACAAGTGTAAACGTATTTATGAAAGCGCCAATTTGTAATTACGGCCGATAGATCGTTTAGAATTTTTGGTCCAATACATAATGCATCGTTTAATGCACGACCATTTGCTGTTTTTGTGGATGCATCAAAAACAACACGACATTTGGTTGTCAAACTAGATAATTTGATCACAGCGTGATGCGGTAAATAAGAACATGTTTGAGCCGGCTTTTTTGTTATGGCATCAAATTTGACGCTTTCGATTTCTGGTGATTCGACTGGCTCAATTTGGTTTAAAGTGAAATATTCACGTATTACACAAAAAAAAAAATAGACAAACACACTACAGAAGCTATATAAAAATCGTTGCGTAGCGATTTCCGTATAATTTCTTGGCATTATATAGAATGTGTACAATGAGCGACAATATATCATTTCTCTCACACAACAGTGAACAGTTGCAACACACAAGCAGTTAAGATGACAAATGGTTCCAAATCAATCGCATATAATATGTATTGGTCATTTGGAGTAGTAGTGCAATGCGATTGATGAATGTTGTGTGAGAGAGAATGAGCGATATTGTCGCATTTATTGTGTACAATACACATTCTATATAATTCCGCCAAAAATTATACAGAAATCGCTTCGTAACTATTTTTATATAGCTTTGTATTAGTGTTTGTATATTTTTCCTCTGTGTGTACTTTATGATATTGTTCTTTCAAGTTTGAATCATTTTCTAAACGTTTTTCCAAAGAATAAAAACGTCTTAAAGCTATGTGTCTAGATTTGCCGATTGTAATATTCGGATCAAATAATGCTTTGAATGGTAATTGTACCAAATATTTGCCATTCGGCTGCCGTATGTGTGTTTCACAGAAAAAACGCTCACACCACGAATTTTCATCCGTATTCGTTGAGTCTTGAGTTATGCTCTCAGAGTCAAAAAACCTTTGTAAATTGGCGTTAAGCTCAACTGATACATGATTACACGACAAATTGTGTTTTGATGAATTTGTCTTGGTTTCCAATACGCTACCAGAAATAATCCAACCAAATGCCGTTTTTTGAGCTATTGGTTCATTCACATTTCCACGAATCACCTCACCATGAAGTGCTTGAGCATACACATCAGCTCCAAGGAGAATATCAATAGGGTGCGATATCATAAATTCGGAATCAGCCAACGGCAAATTTTTCAAATGAGCCCAATTTTGTAATTTAATAGATTTCATTGGCAAATTTTCTGTGGGTTTTTTTACTACACATACTAAAATTGTTGTTTCAAATGTTTTTTCGAATTGAGAAGTAATTGTAAGAGAGGTAACACTCTCACCCATCGAGCTTTGGCCATCAGGCAATTTTATAGACGTATTTACTTTGTATAATTTCAAGCCCAACGATAAAGCTGCATATTTTGAAATCAATGCGCCTGTCGATCCTTGATCGAGGAATGCTCGCAGCGGTTTAATTGAATTATCTGGCAATTTCACATAAACAATAGCAGTAGGCAACAACACTTCAATTGGTCGAATCATTTTCTCAAATAAAATGTTATTTGATTGTTCAATTGAAGTGTGATTCGATTGTATTGGAATATCAACTGATGGCTCTGACACATGATTGGTCTTTTGAGAATTTGGAAAATGAAGCAAAGTGTGATGACGTTTCCCACACGTTTGACAGTTATGAATGCTTGTACAGGTATTAAAAGAATGCGTAGCACTCAAGCAATTAATACACAGTTTGTATTTATCCACCACCTCTTTTCGTTGGAAACAGTCTAATTGTAGAAATTTCGCACAACTTCGAATGCTGTGTGCATTAGATTTACTATTTCCACATAATGAACAAGAAAGTTGAGATTGGTATGATTTCGTTTGTTTTCCATATGACTTAGAATTGTTAGCTTTAACACCATTTTGTTGAACTAGAACGTGATTAGTTCGCAATGGTTTTGGTTGCATATTCGGCTTTGCAACCTTTTCTATTGAATTTAATTTTGGATTAGGTACTAATAATTCCCATGATTCCAGCGTACGGAATCGAGTATTCAAAAAATCTGAAAATTCAGCAAATTTTGGAATGGTAGTGGATATGCCCAATTGTGTTTCCCACTGTTGGTGAGAAAACTTTGGCAATTTTGATGACAGTATATGTACTAATATTTGACCGTAGGCGTCACCTACTAAACCCAACTGGGATAGTCCAGTGTAACAGACATTTGCCCTTTGCTTCAATATTTTAATTTCCGACGCACTTTCTTTCTCTATTCGAGGCAATGACATGACTATTTTTAAGTGATTCGAAAACAATACTCTCGGGTTATTGTATCCTTTCACCAAGCGCTGCCACGCAATGTTATAATTACCCTCTGTCAATGCCAAACCAATGATATCTGAATCAAAATTGGCAGGCAACGAATTTTTTAAATGACGGAATTTTTCAACAGTTGTTAATTGCATGTTTAAATGAACCAATCTATTAAACGTATCATAAAATTCAGGCCAATCTACGTACTCACCCGAAAAATCAGGCAAGATTATTTTGGGAAGACGTAAAACATTGGATTGACGAAATTCCTGATGGTTAACAATCGCTGTGGGAGCATTTTGATTTGAATTGCCAGCAAAATTGTCTGTTGTTGGCAACAAACGGGCACGTAATTCATCTTGTTGTTGTGATAAACCAACATAATAATCAGTTACGGCCGCATCGAATTGTAAAAATATCGAATCGGAAAAATATTTATGCTCTGAATCTTCATTACTAGCAATCATTAAATTATGCCGATCCAGAAAATTCTTTTGAATTACTTCTAAACCAGTTAATTTCTTTTTAAAATACGCTAAACTGGATTTGGTTTCTCTGTTGGCCTTTTTAAAGTTAGTGTGCAAACTGTTGATTTGACTTAAAGCATCAACTTGTAATCGATATCCCTCTTCAAAACTTAAACAAGAGGAATTATTCAACAGTGTGCTATTTAATCGATCTTCGCTAGTCATTTTGAACAAATTGTTGAAATGTCTTACTAAAACAATTTGATTAATTAGTTCGTAAAGAACCTTTTAGAGAAAACGTTGCAACTCGAGTATATCAAAACTCAATTACAAATTTCAGAAAAAATGCTTGAAAATTGAATTGTCCGATCGATTTGATTCGATTTATCAAACTGAAATTTCTATTTTATTCAGAAAATTCAGCAAACATGAATCTAAAATTGCACGTAATGCAATTGCGGTAATTACCGAATGTGAAATGCACGTAATGCAATTGAGGTTATGATAAAATGCACGTAATGTAATTGAAATTTGATCGAAAGTGAAACGCACGTGATGCAATTGAGGTTATAATAAGTCGGCACATCAAATTACCGTAACCCTTTATGTGATTAAGAAAGGACCACCGAGCAAATGACCGAATGATAAAATGATTCCCTCACCAGATCCAACGGCATCCAAATGACACAGCAATTTCCTCACAGTGATAAACCGCTTCTCCTTTCGTATGAATCTCCGCTTTGTTTAGCTGGTATCACACATGCACCGACTCTTGTGGATTTTTTTTTAAAAAAAAAAAAAACAAAATAAAATTAACAAATCATGAGCAAAGTAGAAATCAAACGATAATTTAGAATGTGAAACTAATCAAATGATACGTTTAACTTATTCCCAATAACGAATTAAGCGATGCAATCAGTAAAAGCGATTTTGCCGCCAAAAGATCCCAACTATGACGCCAAGAATTAACGGTACCAAATCTTAATCGAGTGTCGGCTATTGATATGCGCAAAACAACCCGAATAATTGTAGCGGTAGACAAAATTTTCCTGTACAAAATTATTTTGCACTTCAATTGATAATTTATGCAAAAAAGGTTGAGAATTGAACGAAGTGAATGTTCCACGACGCAAGAAAAAACCTATACAGTTTAGTATACACGATAATGTGTTGAATAGAATTTATATTAGATAAATTCAGAATGAATTTTTAATTGTAAATGTACAATGAATCGCATGAAATACGAAGAAAAAGAACAAACATCAAATTCGTTGATTTCCGAAGAAAGATAAAAAAAAATTTAAAGAAAAATCAATTATGAACACTTAGAAAATTCACTTTTTTTTTTCTTTGAAACTTCGCTTTGCTACCAAAAATGCTTATTTCATGTATGAAGAGGAGAAAAATGAAAAGACCGAATTTGTGATGTTTTATATTTATTGTCTTAAATGCGACTCACTCCTTAACTCTACATTTTATTTAACTATCAGTCAACTGTCAAATTCTTTCTATTGCAACATGAAGTTGTCTCAGTCAATCAATACGTCCAATGTGGGCAAAGGTTGTATCAAGAAGAAGGAAGAGAATGTATATCACATGAAGTTAGCCGATACAGCTGACGATGATATTGAAATATATACACCAATACTCATTTAATTCACTGAAATACACTATAGATCAGCGCTGTCCAAACTTTTTTTCGCAGGAGCCAGGGTTTTGGCTCCGAGATCCATTCAGGAGCCACTTTCTTCAAAAAATGAATAAAATCCTTTTTTTTCATTATTAAACCAAATATAATCAAATTCCTGTTTATTTAGTGATTAATGAGATGGATGACATAACTTGCACAGTAAATTGACAAGTATTACGTTTTACGAATTTTGGTGGTATTTATATAAAGTAATCCTGTTGTGCTAAAATCTAATCCAATTGTATTAAATACATAAATACTTAAATTCAGCACATTTGTATTACTTAACACATGCGCCAATACGCACAACTGTCAAAAAGCATGTTTGATATGAATACAATTGGATTAGATTTTAGCACAACTGGATTACTTTATATAAATACCACCGAAATTAGTAGTACTTAATACCTATCAATTTACTGTGTGCTTTCTGTTAGTTTAATGAAATTCGGCTTGCGTTCACAAAGTTCGCAACGTAATTCCGATTCCAAATTTTGCTGTGACATTGCGTTGCGGTACTTGTTTTTCCTCGATGGTATTGGCATTCCAAAACAATGAAGTAACTTCCGAGCTTTTGCTCAATCCATCAACAATGTAATCGACCAATTCAGCTTCAGCAATGGTCGCACGTAATGCAATTTCCTGCATCTTCAGTATGTATCGATGCATACTTTCATCCGGTTGGATACGGCAGTTCTTCAGTTGCGTATGTACCTCTTGTTGCCTGTACTTGCGCCCGAATTCACTAATCAATTTCTCTTTCAATTGATTATAGGTTGACACCTACCCTGGTAAGCAGTCTATATAGCCCTGTACATTTGTATGTGAGTCTCCCGGTTAAGTGCCATCTAAATGAACAAACATAAATTAGATTCACCAACATTTGATACTGAATCTGAATAAAAATTGATTATGTGTAAAAATAATTAAATATTTATGTACAATAAAATATTTTTCATTATTAAATTATCGAAATATAAATATTTTTGAAATAAAATAATAAAAACACTTCATTGAGAAATTAAAAATACAACTAAAGCAAAACAAACTATTTATATTAAGTCTCCGCATGTTTATTCGATTGGCGTTTGTTGTATACATGTACTGGGTATACAATACAATACATGGGAACGGTGGCGTGCAAAGTACGAGGCGAGCGAGGCTGAAGCCTCGGGCGGCACATCGGAAAGGGCGGCGAAATTGCGAGCGGAGCGAGCAAAAAATTTGCGAGCGAAGCGAGTAAATGTTGAATCATTTTATTAACATGAAATTATATTATTGGAATTTGAAATATGAACCATTCGATTCTGTTGATAAAGAAATGTTTATGATTTCAATTTTATGCTTTCTAATCAGTCTCATTGGCACCAGCAAGTGACTATATATTTGAGAAATCTATTTTGTTCAATATTTAGACAACGATTGAATAAATGAAAAACTCAAAAATGCGGTTGCCGTCACTTTTCAAACAAAAACAATTGTTTGTATATTTTGATGATTATTTTGGATGCTATATTCAAAAATAAGTGCTAGTAACACTGTGCTACCAGCAAATAGCGGTTATTTTGCTTTTCGTTTGCATGAACACAATTTCATTTGTAATATAGATTTGTACTGCTCCCATTTGAAATGCATTGTGCCAATATAAAAAGATAGGCAAATTTGTTTACAAAACACACAATTTTTTATAAACAAATTCTCCATAAAGCCTGTGTTCCACTGCCTCGCCTTTACTTGGTGTTCTGTGTTAATTCGTCAACAGAGCAAGCACACGCACGTACAGTCCTTATGGACAATTTGTTTATAAACCAGGGATTGTTTCTCTGAGGAGGAGGAAATATGAGGAGGTAAATGAGGAGGAGGAGAATGGTGAGGAGGCACCTCCTCCTCATTTGAGGAGGAATTTTTTTAAATTAAAAATAATGAAAAAAATAATAACAAATAGTGAAAATATAAAAATGTTGTGAAATACAGAATTTTAATACGCCTTAATTTATACTTCGACGCCATTTTTAGAACATTGGGACATGTCGGCAGATGTGACAATTTTAAAACTCAAAAATGCGTTTATCACAAACACATACATACAGGAAATCTTATTTGACGTTTATGATGTCAATATTTTTTCAAATAACATGTGATCATATGAAAAAAAATTGGTAATGTTTTAAAACTCAATTGTTTTGTTTAGTTTCGTTTTGTTCTTTTAATGGTTTATCATTATTTTTATTTAGTTACTGAATAATTATTAGTGTTGATATTACATGTTTATTTATTTGCATTATTGATACCAGCGTTGAATCGATTGTTAAACTCGCACACTTTCTTACATTCTTCGCATTTTTTTTGAACAAATCGTTCGAATTGAGATAGTCTGGATTCGTCGTCGAGCACCCGAACAGCAAATAAATCTAAAGGGAATAGACCAATGAATGTTTGAATAAAAAAATGGCGTGAATCAATGTACATACCGCGAGTAAAATCAATCTTCGACTTTTCCAAATCAAATTTTGCTAAATTTCCAAAACCAAATATTTCAACCAATAAACCACGAACGAACTTCTCATCATATGTCGCACCACTGAATGGCTGATCACTATTCAAATATAGCCACATATCAACACATTGTTTTCGAAGAGTCAAGTTGACGTCAGAATAAATTCTATCGCCATTAGCCTGACGAGAAATATAAAAGTAGTCAATTTCCCATGAATCGAAACATATTTTAAAATTAAAAATAAGAAAAATGAATACGTACTGAAATAGAATAGTCCATATAACCGGACAAGACATCAAAAGTACGACCACCAACAGTTAAGTTTGCGTTTGGTGCAGCAACATCATTCGTATTTCCCAAATTTGATGGTTCTTCAAGTGGTTCGATCAAATCGTCATTACTGTTTAACACTTCTTGAAATTCGCCCAATTCGCCATCTAAAATATCATTCACACCTAAGCGATTGCGTAAATATTTTGCGGCTTTTTTCAGCAGTTCAATTTGCTCTTCTCTTTTTTTTCTCTGCTCCTCTACGTCCTCTTCTTTAATTTCACCTTCATTACTGTTGTCAATTTCTGGTTGTTGCACTTGGTCAATTTCGTTTTCATTCATTATGCCATCCAAAACAGCTTCACGTTCTGTACCTAGAACACAACATATAATTTTAATATTTAATGCACAAAAATAAAAGAAAATGTAATTATTAAAATTTACCGAAACACTTCAAGATTTTTCCGCTATAGCAAGCATCAATATTTTCATCAAATGACTGCGATATTTCCATATCAAAATTGGCATCAGATTTTTTGTTTGAAGAGAAAAACAATTTGGGTATTTGCTTTCCGATTGCTCCTCCATTGAAGAAATCACAAATGTTATTTATTTCGCAGTGCTCAATCGGCACTAAAATTTTTTTCTTACAATTCAATAAGACCCAAAAAAACATTTTTTATGCAGATCGTTTCACTTAATGAAATTTTTTGATGCACCAATGTTGTGAAATATGATCTTATACAATCGGTGGTATCGAAAGCAACAAGAACGTTTCACAACTTAATCGTGCGTATTAACTTTAGCAGTAAATCAAAGTAGCTTACGACAGCAAAAATCACAAACCATCTTGAACGCGCTCAGTGAGTGTTTCTTCGTGTGTGGTTTACTAGGTGGTATAAATAACGGTTGCTGTCAAAATGAATTGTCGAATATTTTGCACAATGACAACACGAACATTCAGTCTTGTACAATCAGATTGGTGGTTGCATTTCAATATTTGCTCGTCAGCTCATTTATGGGAATTTTATTTTTATAATATGGATGAAGAAACAGCAACAAATTTTATCTATGATAAAAATACTGGGCGGACAACTTGCAATAGATGTAGTGCATCATTTAATGGATATAATAAATGGAATTTGAAGCGACATTATGAGAATTGTGTTATGAAACATAACAATCAAAACAAGGATCAAGATGTGGGACTATCATTAGCACGAAAAATTCACTGTATTAAAATTACAATTTCAACACGACAAATTATTGAGTCCATCGTCAAAGTTGTGACTATACGTGGTAAGCCATTGGTTGATGTTAACAAGAATTTCCAAGAACTTTTATCACCGGTAATTTTGAAATATTTCGGGTAATTGACACATAAAATTTATAAAACTTTCTTCCTGTAATTCAAGTATATGAACGCGCTTAAAGACTGTGGATTGAGCATTTCAAATCGAAACATTAAGTATTATCTGGAAGCTATTGCCAATATGATTCGAAAAAAAATTTCTGATGAATTGAAAAATCAAACATTTTCGATTTTAACTGACATTGGAACAAAAAATATGCGTTCCATTCTTGGTGTTAATACATGTTGTGTTATCAATGATAAAACCGTGATCCGAACAATTTCAATGCAACAAATAACCCGTCGACATACTTCAGATAATATTGCGAATGACATCATTCGATTGATGGAAGAAGAATATCAATTAGAGCCCGATCAAGTATATGCATTTATTTCTGACAATGCATACAATGTGGTGAAAGTTGGTGAAATTATGGATGCAGAGGCTGCAGCTGAAGAACTGCAAATAATTCCAGAGGCAGAATATGAAGATGCTATTTTAAATATGATGAACGACTGTCAATTTTATTCTGATTTGATTTCAAACGTCGCTAAAAAATATGCACAACGAAATAAAAATATCCACATCAAATCAACTAATACAATCGGCTGCGCCAGTCACACTCTCCACTTGGCCGTTGAAAAAGGCATTACAATGACTGCAAGTGCAAATAATTTAATTAAGGATGTTCGAGAAGTCATAAAGAAACTACGTACTCCAACCATTCTTAATCGCATTAAAACGGAATCATCATACAAGTTGCCTCAAATCGATGTTCCAACACGTTGGAACTCAAAGTTTATTATGGACCATAAAAATATTTGAATAATAATGGTTTTAGTTCCCAAATGCTTGTAGCTGAAATTAAAAATAAAATGTATATTAAAAATTATAAAATCCATTTTTGCATATACATAAAAATATTTGAAATTATTTACCATAATTTATGGTAAATAATTTCAAATATTTTTATGTATATGCAAAAATGGATTTTATAATTTTTAATATACATTTTATTTTTAATTTCAGCTACGAAGCATTTGGGAACTAAAACCATTTATTGAAATTCTTCAAGACGAAAACGAACCAATTTTTTTCTCTAAATGGAATGAACTAAAAGAAATTATTGATGTGTTGATAATTCCCTATGTGCCATCTGTTAAAATTCAATCTGTCGATTGTACATTGACTGATATGTGGTCGGAATGGACCCGGCTTTTAATTCAATTGGAAAAAAATTCTTCACCACTGGCACAAAATATTTTAATATGTTTGAACGGACGGGAATATGTGATCAAGAACCCAACAGTATTCGCGGCACTTTTTCTCGATCCACGATATAGAACAATTCTTCAAGAAGGTGAACGACAAATTGCAAAATGCGAACTATTGAGCTTACATTCGAAACTACAAAGAAAACAACCAAATAATATTATTCAAAACCACAATATCGATGAAATCGAATTGCTCTTGATGTCTGCTGAAATTCGTGATGAGAGACATCAAAGCAATGTAGAAGAAAACGATTTCAATGGCATACAAGAAGAACTTGAAAATTTCAGCCGAACGAGACGAATAAACAAAGACACACCGGTTCTAACTTTTTGGAAGCAAAATAAAGCCAAATATCCACTCATTTATGAGCTGGCCAAAGTACTTTTTGGTGTACCAAATGGCCAAACGAGTGTGGAAAGAGCATTTTCGTCTCTGGATTTTATTTATGATAGACGCCGTTGCAATTTATCTGCTGATAATTTAAACAATATTTTGATGATTCGATTAAATCCAACAGTTTTGGATGATTTGAGCGACAACAATTGGGATGAAATATTAACCAAAATCAAGGAACGTGATACAGCCATCGAAAATGGCGAAAATAATAACATATAAACTATGCCTCAATTTTAAATTCGAAAAAAATCAAAATGTTTAATAATATCTTTTATTAATTAAAAAAAATTGAATTAAAAACGAATATTTTTTCTACTGAACATATATTATTTTTATTTTTTGCAGAATAGTGCATTTTATTATCCATTGGCTTCAACAGCTAATTCAATACTTTCTTGCTTATTAGACCATTTTTTTTTTTTTTTGAATTCATGAATATTCATACACCATAATTCGGATATTTACTTTAAAATTAGCTGAGAAAGAATATTATTTTTCAGAAATTGTTTTTGCCGGCCGACAGTTGACTAAATTTGTTGAGACTTCGCGCAATCGTCACATTTTTGTTTTACCATTTGATCGAATTTGTCCTGACGGAAGCCATCTTTTACTCTAATTTTGAATAAATCTGAATGAAAAAGAAACAAGCACATATTTAGAAAGTTGAAAAAATTGATTAAAGTAATTATCAGCCAACCTCGAACAAATTCCAACTTAGTTTTCGATAAGTTTTTCAATGCCATTTCATTAGTTCCAAAGGCTTCGAGTAACAAGAACTGTAGATATTGATAGTCATATTTCGATTTAGAATAAATACTGCTTTCGTTCCATTTTCGCAACAGCTGCATAATTGTTGGCCGAATTGTAACATCGACTTGCGTAAAAACATGTCCACCAATTGTCTGAAATATTGGGAATAAAAAAATGTGTACATACTATATAATAAATATATATGATTTTTCGGCTCACATTTAATCTGTAACGATGATTTCCGAAGACAATGTCATCTGTTTCTGTTAGTGAATTGGAACTGTGCTCCTGATCTTCTCGTTCAATCATATTAGAATTATTTTCGATTTCCATTTGTTCGAATGACGTGCCGTTTATTTCATTGCATGGTTCAACATGTTGCACATGTTCTGTATTGTTTTCATTTTCGTCGGTTAAGTCTTCGATTCCCAATTGATCGTTCAATTCCTTAACCTCTTTTATCAAATTTTCCAGCTGAACATCGGATATATTAACTTCGTCAATCACTCTACCTAATTCAACGTCTGAAGAGTATTCCATCAATCGTTTCTCATTGTATAATGGCGGAATGTATCGACGTCGCTTTCGAGCATATTCACAAGCTTCTTTTCGGGTACCTAATTTTATAATTATTTTCAATATTATGTCAATTTTTTCTCGAAAATAAACTCTACTTACCAAAACTTTTGATCAAGTAACCAACAAAACATGCTCTGTCACGGTTTTTTTGGCTTATGGGTAAGTTGAAATTTGGTGTGTCATTTTCTTCATTCGACAAAAATATCAAATGTGCAATATTTCGATTAATGGAATTTTTGATCATGCTCAATACCGGTAAGGTTTTGACCCAATTGGCTCTAACAACACGGTTTTCATGTAAATCGGATAAAAAAACGACGAAAAACATTTTTTCTTTTGATTTGAAACCAGTTGCGACTGAAAAAAGTTCATTATAAATGTCAAACTATAGATTTGATACACATATAGCTACTGTCACACAGGCGGTGTGACACAGCAAACACTGTTAAACTCACAGATATTGTTACATTTGTTGAAATGTTCTAAAAATGGCGTCGAAGTATAAATTAAGGCGTATTAAAATTCTGTATTTCACAACATTTTTATATTTTCACTATTTGTTATTATTTTTTTCATTATTTTTAATTTAAAAAAATTCCTCCTCAAATGAGGAGGAGGTGCCTCCTCACCATTCTCCTCCTCCTCATTTACCTCCTCATATTTCCTCCTCCTCGGAGAAACAATCCCTGATATATTCTACTGTATATATTCACAGATTCACCATAGACTGCTTCTTTGAGCAATGGAAACAATTGTTTGACCATGCTGCTGTGCGATATTGGAATGAATGTTTGCATTCGACTGGACCATTGACTCTACTAATTGATGTTGGGCTCGATTTTGGTGATGGTTCTGCTTTCCAAATTCGAGGATTAGCGACCGTTTTATGAATCGCGGAACTTTGTTTTTTCGATTTTGACACAGTTGCATAGATGAATTCGTTTGAGCCCTTGGTTTTTATACTTTCAGTCAAGGCCTAAAATAAGCGTGCAGTTGACCCAAAATGTGCAGCTGTAAATGGAATTTGTGCAGTTGTTTTTTTTACAACTGCACAAAATGAAAATTTATCGTTTACAATTATTATACTGAGAAATTTTTAATATCGGATGTATGATGACGGATCTGGACATTTGCTCACGGCTACTAATGCCATCTATCACTGAGAAGAAGAGTTTTATTGAAAATGTCAATCGAATTGTTTGACGTAAGTAGAATGTTGTTTTGAATTCTTAATCAACGAACTTCAGGTGTTTGACAATGTGTGATAACATTTAACGTGTTTTTTTTCGAATATTATATTTGTCGTTATCTCAACTAAAAAAAATTTAACTATTATTATTGCAATCTGAATCAAATAAACAAAAAAACGCACACAGCAAATGCTGACAATGTGTTTAAAAAAACAAAAACAGACAAATGAAAAAAATGGTAAGGTTTGCATAAATTCATCCGGCCATTTCCTATAAATTATGTGGTTTGATAGTAAGTTTTTGCGTATTGTATATTGTTCACAGATTTGGATAATATTTCAGTACATTCAAATGAAGAATCACAACATCAAAACTAAGTTTTGAATGATATAGTAGTAACAAATGTTCAAAATGAGAGTTCCATGAGTGCGTATATTCTTTTATATTTTTTATTTGTTGGTCAATGCTTACTTAGATTTTTTTTTCAATGAATTTACAGTACAAAAGTCTGATGAGCACATTGTTTACTTTAAAAAACAAATTGGTAAAGAAAACAGAAAATTCATGAAATGTGATGTTTGTGCAGCGAATATTGCCAAACGATTCTGTAGTAATAACAAAGTGCCGCAAATTGCATCAGAAAATGGAACAAAATATAGGTAGAAGTTTTGAATGAACACTTAAAGTCTCTTTGCCAGGCTGAATGTAAAAAAATATACCGTCAAAAAAATTTACAAAAGTCCACTATGGTTCCTGTCACAGGAATCCTGTGATGGCAATGGATATGCATGTCAGTCGTGCAAATGACTAATCGAATTGGAAAATTAATGATACAGGTTTTCTGTGATGCCAAACGTTTGACATTGTCGGCTTGAAGCTATCCACTCAGAATGGTCACATCCGAAGCAGGAAATAATTTTAAATTTAATGAAAAGAGTGAAACTATTCCTGGTAATATAAATTTGAATTATATAAATCCGCCGTCACATTTAATGCTTCTAACTGATATTGTTGAAGCCGGTCGTTCGAATATGAAAACAAAAATTGAGAATTGTGTTGCTCTCTCACTGAGAATGGATGGCTCAATTGATCGTCAACAACGAGACAAAATATTTGTGTTGGCAAAAATCGTAAATAAATCAGGTGTATTAGAATTATTGTTTCATGGTGTTGCTGATCAAGTTAAATGAGGTGCTATCGGATATATGGCGGCTGTTATAGAAGCAATAATATGCAACCACGGTAATGAAATGTTGCATGTTATATTTGAAAAGGTTTCATCAATATGCACTGATGATGCGGCAATTAATACTGGAGACAAACAGAGTCTATGGCGACTTTTAGACGATGAATTAAAAAAAGTTGGTAATACAAAACCAATTTTGAAAATATGGTGTTGTGCGCATCGTGCCGATTTAGTATGGGGTGATTTAACTGATTCTGTGCCTGGAGTTAAGCGCATTTTACACGCTTTAAAATCGGTATCGTCATTTTTTCATTTATCATGGGTTCGCACAAATGAATTACGAAAAATTGCATCTGAAAACAATTTAACATTGCTTAAATTGCCAACTTTGTTTGAAGTTCGATGGACTGAATTCACATTAAATCTTATTAAAAGTATTTTGACGTCGTGGAATGCTATTATTATTTATTTAAAAAGCGATAAAGACGCCGGAGCTCAAGGACATTTTGTATTTTTATCAAATTTAACAAATTTGAAGAAAATTTGTTTCATTGGCGATTTGTTAACCGTGTATAGCCGATTTCAGAAAAAATTACAAAAAGATGAACTCACTATTATATCGCTAATTGAGCATGTTCAATCTTTGCACTCGCATTTACAAAAATTGAAAAAAGAGAAGCTAATTGGTGGCTACGAATCTGTCCTTGATTTAAGTTTAATTGAACGCGATGGTAAATTTTTCTTAAAAAACATTGAGCTCAATGTGAGAAATATAACAGCAAGAAATAATGCGATTGATGATGTAAATACGTTCCGATCAGAAGTCATCGATTTCCTTGAGCAGTATTTAACTGATAGATTTGAAACCAGCAAAGAATTCAATATGGAAATAAAAAAATTCGTCGATTTCAAAGAGGACGTCAACATTACGGAAATACACAACAAAATAGGCAGTGATCTTTCTTTAAGTGATCTCAGCATGCAATATCAGGATTGCCTTCTCATGGATATGAATTCTTCGTTAGTGGAGACACTCAAAAACTTATTTTCGGAAAAATTACGAGATGATTACAACGAAATTTTTATTGTATTGGCACGAATTCAAGTAAGCACACCACACGCAGCAGATGTAGAAAGGACAATAAGTGCTAATAATCTTTTAAGATCTCCACGTCGATACTCTCTATTGACTGAAACACAAAATAAATATTTATATGTGCATTACAATTTGCCAGTATTAAGTGAATGGGATCCACGGCCAGCCGTTGCAATTTTTTTATCGAAACCACATCGTCATCGTTCAATTACAGTTGACAGTAGCAAGTCGAAGAATCAAGAATATTATTCCGGTATATTTTTGAAAAATATCGAAATAGAATCTCCTAAAGAACAAAATATAAATTTCACTTTCTAACATTAAATTATTTCTACCGACCAAAGACCAAATATTTTAAAACTCATTGAAAATTTATTATTTGAGTTAATAATATTCAATAAATATTCTTTGTTGTGTTTTGAAAAAAAAAAAATGTGCAGTTGTTTTTTGCTCTTATTTTAGGCCTTGGAAACAATTGTTTGACCATGCTGCTGTGCGATATTGGAATGAATGTTTGCATTCGACTGGACCATTGACTCTACTAATTGATGTTGGGCTCGATTTTGGTGATGGTTCTGCTTGTTTCCAAATTCCAGGATTAGCGACCGTTTTATGAATCGCGGAACTTTGTTTTTTCGATTTTGACACAGTTGCATAGATGAATTCGTTTGAGCCCTTGGTTTTTATACTTTCAGTTGCAGTTTCTGTAACTGTATTGATTTCTGAATCGGTCGTATCGATACGTTCGTAAATTGGCTCTTCATGTTCATCGCATTTTATCTTAAGAACTTTCTGTTCAGTTGGCATGGATAATTGTTCATTGATCATTTCTTCTTTAGCATAGTGACGCTTCATCATACGATTTTGCTCATTTGCTTCACCTTTTGTTGACTTTGTGTCAATTTCTTCTTCTTCACAATCATTTATGTTGATAATTTCATACGAAACTTCGTCGGCAACTTTCTTTGAATCATTTTTAACATAAAATGTTTTGTCCAATATGCTATTGGATGATGTAGCCGGATCTGAATCGTTGGGATTTTGAATTTTATATTTTTCAGCAAAGAATGCATCAAATTCTTGTGATAAATTTTCACATTCAATGCTTTCTTTTTCTGCATTGTTTCCGTCATTTGGCGAACCATCTGATGAATAACCACTTGAGTTATTTTTACCTATAACCTTGCACCATTTATAACTGTTTTATTTGCATCTTTTCCATTTTCATCATTGCGAAGAACTTGATGTGCTTGATTCATTTTCATTTTCTGTTGAAGAAAAAATACAATTTTGTCAACAACGGAATAGCAAATTTGATCATGAATTGAACAAAACAATTCTATTAATTGTTTTGACGCCACATGTTTTTTCGAAAAAAAAAATGTAAATTTCAATTAAAATGTGGTTCATTTTAAAATATTTACATTAAAATTACGTTCAGACTCCACCGATCGGCGGAATTCTTTTTCTTCTTCCCACAATTTGCTGATATGCTCTAAATTGACAACCAAAGTATCCTTTTCTGCAAGACACTTCTCAAGCTCTTTTGATATTTCAGCAAGTTTTGTCATTGTTACTTGCCATTTTAATTGCATTTGCTCTTGCATTTGTAAAAACCGATAATATTCTAAAGAAAATATAAAACAAAAACAAATATTTATTACAAATACAAATTAATCACGGCGAAAATAAACACAATTCAATTTCAACACTATTTTGATCTACTTTTTCCCTTATTTTTAGGTTTTTTCCAATTTTTTTCCTAACTTTCAATTGATCTAAACAATTTTTTATTTTGTAATCATTATCAATTTTTTTTTATTTAATTTACCTTTTTCAGAAGTGCGTTTGCCGATAATTGCACCCATTTCTTTAATATCATCCATTGGATTGGCCAGTGGTCAGTGTAAAGTAGTACTTGAAAAGTGGGAAATTCCCGATCGATGCAGACTCATAATGTAGTACATATATGATGCGGATGCCGCTACCTGCGCAAATGAGTCTGGTAGCCATGATATTTTATGACCATATTTATGATCTATTGTCGTCATTTTAAAGTATGTATATTTTAAGTTTCATATGTATAAAAATGGTTCAATTACAGAGCATGGGAATAGAGACAAGATAAACAAACGACAATGATACTCAATCACCTGTGTAATTTGCATATTTGAAAAGTGCATATACAGATTGTTGCCGACGTGGTTATGAATCATAACTTATGATGGTTTTTTTTTGCTCAAAGATTTAAATGTCTCTGTTCTCTTTTTCATCCTCTTTCTATCTATATCTAAGCTTCTCTTTTCAACATTCACCTCTTTCCGCTTTTTTCTCTTCCTTCTTTCTTTCTCTCTCTTCTCTCTCTCTCTCTCTCTCTCTCTCTATTTATCTCTCCTCTGTGCGTGTGTTTGCATGTGTTAGTGTATATCACTCTTATTCTTCCATCTTCATGTGTTGAAAAATCAAAATTAAATTGAGAAAAAATTTCGGGTCAATCGAAGCTCTCCTAGGAAAAATAGAAGAAGTGGGGAAGAATTTCAATATAGAAACGTATTTAAAATACGTCATGAGATTGTTTTATAGTCAACCATAAGTCATTGTGCGAATCAATGATGTGTCTATTGAAAACAGACTTATTTATTTAGGAAGTACATCATAGTAGTATTTGGATAATAAAAATAATCATTATTTCAAGGCATTTCACCTTTTGCCTAATTACTACTCCTGTTGTCATAATAAATCTGCCTAGATGAGTGACTCTGTCATTTCAGTGGTGCGATTTGAATTTTTATTTTTTTAAAAAAAAAATCAAAATTATTTTTTTTATTTTCGAAAAATGAAATTTAAAAATATTTGTTTTAATTTTTACGAAAATTGTCCTCGATTATATTTCTTTTTGCCAAATTTACACTCGTCGAGTTAGACAACTATACCTGGACCACCTATATATTCAATATTTCGCTCAGTGAAAAATTCATTTCATTGGATGTAACTGACAATTCGAAGGCATAAATTAACTTGGCCTTCTTTTGGTAATGTACCAAATTCTCGAAACTTATTGATTAATTGTCCTTTCTGTTGTTCCCATAAAGATATTAGCTTCAAATTACTTCTTTTCATGTTTGTACTGAATTTGAAATAATTTGTTACGCATGCGAATGTAACTGAGCGAAATCTATAAATAGCATTCTGTTTTGTTTTTGTTTTTTCTTTTTTAGTGTGAATAAAAACAATTCAAATCGCACCACTGAAATGACATGTGGAGACCCTAAGCTAGCTATATCAGCCAAAAAATTCAAAAAAAATTCGCTAATTAAAATCTTTTGTAAAGCAAAGTTGTGCCTGTCATTGCAAGAAAACTTTTCTGCTAGCTTTTCTGTATTCACTCTGAAAAATAGCAAATTTTCCGAATGTTTTGATTCAAAATGTATTTTTCCCCGTTGTTTAGATATCACACATAATATTGGCCACACATATATATTTGAAAATATTTACTACTATTATAAGACTGTTGGGCGTATGCCATCTATTCCATTGTTATTGTTTTTTTTTTTTTTTTCAATTTGTGTTTTCGTTTTACCACCACCACAATACAACAAACAATCCAAGAAAACTGTCTTCTTCACTTTTTCTTTTAGTTAGTATGCAAATGTTTGAAATTTTTACCTGCTATGCGTTCGTCCATCCCTCTTTTCTGCGGAATTTGTTGTATGCGTGTGTTAGTTATTCGTATACCTGTAATATATATGTTCGCCAAAAATAGTATAAATATCACAGTAAGAGGTCAGAATGTTATATTCGTCGAGTGTATTCGAAATAGTGAACAACTTATTAAAAATATTCAATTTTAACAAAAAACATTTAACTTGTGCCCGGAAAATGTCGCTACAAAATCAACAAACTCCAACGTTCAACGCTGTTTCATTTCAGTCACAAGTAAGTTTTTTTTACGTTTTTTTACGTTCTTTTATATTATACCAACAATGAATCGTTTTTTTTTTTATTTTTAAAGTTACTCAATCTAATGATTTTTTATTTATTTTATTTCAGCAAAACTGGATCTCTGGGAATTACAACCATAACTTCGATCAACAATGTACGCAGTTCAGTCCTCAAATGGAGAATAAAATTCAAATGGCAAAACTCGGTAAAAGTGGTCGACCAAAACGTTTCCGAACAAACTTTACCAGTGATCAATTGAGCGAAATGGAAAAAGCTTTCAAAATCAAACGGCTCTGGGGACGTGCAGAGAGAAAGGAAATTTCGAAGAGATTAAACTTGAACGAACGTCAAGTTAAAATATGGTTCCAGAATCGCCGCATGAAGGAAAAACGCGAAAAAGAAGAGCAATCTTCATCGCAATCGACCCACTCAAATGGATCCACACCGAAATCAACGGAAGAATTAAAGCAGGAGATAGTGGAATTTATTACTTTCGCAAATCCAAAGGAAGGAAGTGATTCTCACGATCCTGTTGAATTAATTAATCCAGTACAAGAAGAACAGACACCAACCGAAATCTTAAATGAACATCAGGATCTAGAATTTTTGGATCCATACGTTGTAGCGATGATGCAAAAGGAGCCAAACGAGTTTTTCAACGAGTTTTTCGAAAATTCTTCTGATTTGTTGGTATTTCCAAATAATTTGGAAAACAACAATTCAATGAACTGCCTAAATAGTGAACAAAATGAATCAACCGAAAATGATTTTGTTAATCTTTAACCAAATCATAATAACAAAATCTTTTTTTCATAATTTTCATTCATTAGAATTGTAAACTATAATAATTATTCTTCATTCTTCTTGTTGCCTTGAATTCATCATTACAAATAAATAGTTTAACCGAAAAACAAACAAAAAAATAAAAATAAAAATTAAATAAGTTGCAAAATGTGAATATCTTGACTTTTTAGTTGTATTCTTATTCATTTCTGTTCACAGCGAAAACAAAAAATTTTTTTATATCATTTTTGGTGGAAAAAAAGGTAAAATTACATATTTTGCTCGCATATTTTTGTATACAATCCGTATCGTTTTAAATATGTATTGCTGCATTGGTGTATGTGCGACTCAATACAAATATTTCGTAAGTCTCGATGCTGTTCGCTTGTGCATTCCCATATGATCAGTAATATTGAATTTGTGCTTCAACAACACGAAGCTTGTTCTTTTTGAGCTACAATATTTTGAGAAAGAAACTTTAGAAATATATATTGTGTTGATATTCTTGCTTTATGATCTCGACTATCCATAAAACGTTCTTTCATGAAGCCTTCGTTTTTGCACTGAACTTTTTCATCAGGCCGAAAGTAATTATTCAGGGCAAATCAGGCTGTGGAGGTATGGTTTTAGATAATTTAGATAGATTAATTGTAATTTAAGATAAAAAAAACACTTTTCCTGTATTCTTTTTTTTTCCTCAAATTTTTGATCGACATGTCTATGCAGGTCGAACAATATTCGGATCTGTTTGATTCGTTTATTCAAGTCCAGTTGGTGGCACAATTCCAATGGCAAAAATGTTAACTAAACTAGAAAAATATGTAAAAACGTAATTTTTGTTGTCGTCGTTTTTTTATTCAATTTTTTTTGTCATTTACAACTATTACATATTGGTTTGTTGATTTTCGAAACAAAATTTCGTTTTTTGATTCAAAACGGATAAACAAATCTTTTCAAATTGACAAATAAATTATGATTATGAAATATTCCATGCGAATGAAAAATAAATCGTTTTTTTTTTTCTTTTCTTTTAACTTGATTGTATTTTAAATCAAATTGAAACTGGATCGATGCTTAACAACTAATTTATATTTTTTCGTATGTTAATTTCTGCAACTGGATATGTCATTTGTATTATGAATACAATAATCGTAACAAAATATCATTTGATTGATGATTGATTATTTTATCATTTGTATTTTCTTTGTTTTTGTTTTTTTTTTTTTTTTTTGAAGAGACAAATACCATTGTCTTTTTAAGCGCTCAATATTTCGAATTATTTTTATTCAAATCAAATCGAATTGGGGTAATTGATGATCGATGAATAAATTCTTCAGAAATCTTTCATACCTTCACAGATGAAATGGAACCAATAGTCTGTGGGAATATTCAAAAGATGTTGCATGATCTGAAATTAAAGCGAAAAAAATATTTAATTTTCATTTTTATTTTTGTTTAATTTTGTTTAATTTTGTTCTTTCATCATTTCATTTCAAAAAAAATTCCAACTGAATAAATTTGAAATAAAATTATTTAAAAGAAAAGAAAAGAAAAAAACACTTACATTTCGTTGAGTGATTGTTTCATTCAACATTTCATTGTGATCTGGTGTTTCTTTTGAGTATCCAACAATAGTTGGTGCAAATTTATTTTATTTATTTACTTCACCGCCAATAACTGGCTGAATATAATTTAGTACATTGAGATCATTAAAAATTAACGTATATCAAACATATTGTTAGGAACATCAAATAGTTTTCTTTTAAATTCATTTCTATTGGTAGATTCAATAAATAACGTTTTAATAATATTAGCATATTTACAAATAAGCGTAATGGGAGCATATGTGTTTCTACTTAAATTATTATTTGAAATTTTAAAAAGTTCAGCATTACGAAAATTACGTGGATTAGGATTAATATAAAACAAACTTTTTACAAATGGACAATGAATTCTATCACTTAATAGGTCATACATAAATATTAACGCGAAATTAATCCTGCGACGACTAAGTCTAGTCATATTCAACGATTCAAGGCGATCATCATAGGACGAAATTTGATAATTATTTGATATATTTGGATATTCACGGAGCGCATACATTGAAAATTGACGTTGAATTCTTTCGATCAAATCAGATTTAGTTGAAGAAATGTTTAGCCATACAGTACTAGCATAATCGAGACTAGATTGAACAAATGCCGAATAAATTGCTTTCCGTGTGATTTGATCGTCTATGTCCCGTGAAAAACGTTTCACAAAACCGAGTGTAGAGCTGGCTTTAGAGATGATCAAATCAGCGTGTGTATTAAAATTCAACTTATCATTGAACAACACACCCAAATCTCGCTGTTCAGTAGAATTTACAAAACAGTAATCACCATAGCAATATCTTGGTTTAGGTTGTACCCTTCCACGGTGAATCGATAAGACTGAACATTTATCGAGATTCAGATGTAAATCATTCATTTCACACCAGTCCTTTAATGAGTTGATCGAAGATTGAAGTTGAAAAGCATCTGCGTCGTTATTCACTATCTTAGCTATTCGTACATCATCGGCGAACATTGATAAAAATACATCGTTTGATATTGCACATGGCAGGTCATTAATGAATAGTAAAAAAAGCGTTGGACCAATATATTGGGGAATATTAAAAGCTACCTTGCGGGACACCCGAGTTTACAGTGAAATCAAAAGATTCAGCGTCTCCCAGTTTATCATATTGTTGGCGATTTGATAGATATGATTTTAACCACTCGATTATATTTACAGGAATCGATAATTCAGTTAATTTACGAAGAAGAATACCGTGATTAACTCTGTCAAATGCCTTACTGAAGTCAAGATACAATACATCCACTCGATTTGAAGCATTCAAACCAGCAATGGAGTAATGCAGAAATTCCATCAAATTTGTTGTTGTTGAACGATGTTTCATGAAGCCATGTTGATGCGGAGATATTCTGCCAGATACAAGACGAGTAAGGTGGAAATTAACACAATGCTCGAAGAATTTAGCGATTGTCATTAATTTTGCAATGCATCTATAATTCCTTATGTCCGATTTATCGCCTTTTTTGAAAATCGGTCGAACACAATATCGTTTCCAAGCACTTGGAAATACGCCAGTTTGAAGAGATTCATTGAATATAAGTGTGAGTGGCTCATATAAAACGGACGCACAATTTTTCAATATAAGGGGATGGATACCATCGGAACCAGCACTGGTGTTTGTCCTAATTTTCAGTAGTTGATCGAATACAAAATATTCATCCAATAAAAATTTTCCATTTTGACTCATATTTGGTGCAACGAATGGTGAAGATTGACCAGATAAGTCTGATGAAAAATTCTCGGCAAAGAATTCAGCAAACATTGAGCTTTGAACATTTACATCCATTGACGAGTTTGCACCATAGTGTAATAACCTCGGTAAGTAATCACTAGTTCGTTTCGAGTTGACAAATTTCCAAAATGAAGAAGGATTAGATTTCAAGGATGATTCCAGTTTTTTCTTGTAGTTCTCATATAAAAGTGCATGGAGAGAATCAAACTCCTCACAAATACGATCAAAAAAGGATTTGTCACCGTTAATTTTAAATCGTTTCCACTCTTTCGTCTTTCGATTTTTAAGTGATTGAAGTTGTCTATTCCACCACGGTTTTTTAAATGTATTGATTTTTGATCTGGGAACGAAGATTGCGATGGCGTCATTCAAAATATCATGAAGGAACTCAATCATCCCATCCAGTGATTTGTATGTACAATTTTCAACGATACTGGAATCATTGAGATAATTGCAAATGCCAACAAAATCAGCACGATTGAAATTAAGGCGATAACCATTTGAATCCCTGGTCCGGTCATTTGAAGTATGATTGTTATCGTAAATAATAAGTAGTGGCGGGTGATGGATGTCAATTTTTGTCAATGGATATGATTCAAGTACTTCAACGTTGGAAAAATCATTGGTGAAGACTAAATCAAGTAATCGGCCATTATTATTGAATTTATGATTGATTTGATTGTAGCCCAAACAGAGAATTTCCCGTAAAAAATCCGCAGCAAATGGAGGAGAAACATTGACCGGTAACATTACGTCCAAATCTTCATTCAAATTATCGTCCGGCGTAATCCAATCCACCAAGGGAATATTGAAATCACCCAGAACAAAAATAGAGTCTGAATGTTCAAGGTGAATAGATTTTATGGCATTTAAGTGTTTATAGTAAATTTCCGATGATGACGATGGTGGAATGTAAGCAGCATAAACATAAATCTTTAATTTGATCGAACGATGAATGACAACACAAGTAAATTCAATATCATCAATACACAGAAGAACTATTTGTACATCTAGTACGACTTATTTGAATTTTGACGTTTTTCTACATGTGTTGAAAAATTCACAACATTGTCGTACACAGATTTCTATATGTTTTATTGAGGGGAAGAGGGGAAACATAGCTGTGTGCGAAAATATTTCTCCTTCACACTAACTGTATATAAATAGTATAGAAGTATGTGTACGAGTCGTACAGTCGACTATGTTGTGATTTTTTCAACAGACGAGAAAAACGTTAAATTTAAAAAATGTGTTAAATGTACGAACAGTTCTGTCAGTGTACCATTCAGATGAACAGACGTAGATGAGAGATCATTTCGAATCGCTATCAACGTACCGCCACCCAGTTGAAGTGATGAACCAGTGGATTCACGATCAGTGCGATAGATGATAAATGAGTTGTCAAAATATTCAGATGAATGAAATGACTGATTTAACCAAGTCTCAGTGAGCACAATAATAGAAAAGTCAGATGATGCAGAGTTGGCGAAGAATTGCTTCTGTTTTGACCGTAGACCACGTACATTTTGATAGTAAATGGACAATTGCTTTACTTCGGATTTGGAGATTCTTTTTCCGGTTTTTTCTTCGGCGATATGTTTGGCGAAAAAAAAAAAAAAATGCGCATCTTTTATTCATTTTTAAGTATAATACGCGAATCTTTAAATTTTTGATCATATTTTTGCAAATAAATTGGGATTCGCTGCGACTCATTTCCCCCTAGGAATTTACCTTTGTAAATGCAACACCATATATGCCAATGTGTCACGATTTCCTCTTGGTATGTGAGCAATTTCCCTCTGAAAACGTCTTTGAATTTTCTTTTCAGCTCCGCTACCCTCATTTTGGCTAATAATATTCGATAATACATTCCATACATACGCTGGAACAATTGGTTCTTTTAACGATCGTAAATACTGTTTAATACAACCACAAATGACATGCATGCAAGGGGAAAAGTACTAGAAAGAGCAATCCATTCTAGTACAAAAAAAATCCCGAAAAATCCCATCAAATCACATTCAATATTGTCTTACTAAAATAAAATACACATACATTACTCATGACACATTATGACTTGTCAAACTCCCAATATAGTGAGATATTTTTGTATTTAAATATGATTTGTGTTTGTTGTGTTCCATTCAATTTCAGAAACAAATTTGAAAAATATTGATGATTCAATTTTATTTCCATCTTAATTTTCAAATCTTTTTCTGAAATTAAATGGAACACATCAAACAAAAATGACATTTAAATATTTATGTATTTATTTATTTATTACGAAACCTAAATTTATGTCAATATGTGTTCACTAGCAAGCTAGTAAACACAAACATACATTTTCGATGAGCTGGCCAGACGCTGATGATTAGCGGTCTGATCAGCTCATTCTGAATCGTTGCGGTGCTGTACGCAATATCAAACGGAGATTGTTTTTGCCGTACATTGTATTGCTGTTTACGTCTACAACATGTTTGTGTGCGCGATCATGGACGTATCGTTTGTGTGTACGGCAAAAACAATCTCCGTTTGATATTGCGTACAGCACCGCAACGATTCAGAATGAGCTGATCAGACCGCTAATCATCAGCGTCTGGCCAGCTCATCGAAAATGTATGTTTGAGTAAACATGCTGGTCAAAGACCCAATGCGACATAAATTCCGCCCATGGTACGACTTTAGCAAAGAGAATACAATCAGGGGTGGGATGGTATTAAAGTGAAGCTTCAATATCAAGATTGGATCCGGAAAACCATGGTAAAACCGGCCTGCCTCTGTAGAGACAGGGGAAATACAATAATAAATTCACTTAAAATTAAATTACGTTAACAATAATGAATAAAGCAATAGAAATAACAAAAAAATAAAAATAAAGTGTAAAGAAGAGAAATAGCTTAAAACTAATTGGAAAGAAATTGCACGACATACCACCGAGTGAATGAAGATTAGATTATATATTTATATTATTGCACGGACCGTAGATGATTTTTTAACGCGTTTTTAAATGAAGCTAAATACAATTCACTATACTGGGATTTTGACAAATCATAATGTGTCATGAGTAATGTATGTGTATTTTATTTTAGTAAGACAATATTGAATGTGATTTGATGGGATTTATCGGGATTTATTACGTACTAGATTGGGTTGCTCTCTCTAGTACTTTTCCCCTTGAATGCATGTCAACATTTGACAAATCTGGCATAGTGTTATAACGCTTGAAACGATCTAGAAGCAATTTAATCTCTTTTTCAGAACCAGAAACACGATAAATTCCTCGTTCTTTTAAACCACGTATTCTTTTAAATATTAGCATTTTTAAAGATTTTTAAAATCAATATTTTTGATTATTGATATTGTGATTGTGAAGCGGCTGTGAGAGTGGATGGGAAATTGAGTGAATGGTTTGAAGTGCGAAATGGTCTTAGACAGGGCTGTACAATATCACCACTTTTATTTATAATTTATATGGACAAACTGATCAAGTCAGCTAAGCTGAGGCGTAACGTAGTTTTGGGGGGAAATATTATCTCCGCTCTTGCATATGTGGATGACCTAGTATTGTTTGGGGGCTCAGAACAAGAGCTACAAAACAGCATTAGCGATTTAGAAACAGCTTGTATGAACTTTGGAATGACCATTAGCAGTTCAAAGACACATGTCATGCATATAGGGAAAGATAGGAAGCAAGTTAATTGTAAGTTGAATGGAGGTGTGCTTGAGCAGGTGTCGCAATTCAAATATCTAGGATGCATCTTTTCGGAAGATGGCAAACTGGATAAGGAGTTCGAACATCGCAGAGTGAATGGTAATAAAGTTGTTGCACAGCTTAGGTCACATGTTTTCAATAAACGAGAGTTGAGTAAGGAGACGAAGTTGATGATTCATGGGTCAATCTTCAGACCAACTATCACGTATGGCAGTGAGAGCTGGGTCGATTCAAATAATTTAATTCATAGTTTGGAAGTGGCTGATATGAAAGTTTTGCGTATGATTTCGGGTGTGTCGCGTAGGGATCCTTGGGATAATAGAATTAGGAATGAGAAAATGCGTGAAGATTTGAATGTGGATTCGGTTGATGAGATAGCTAGAATGTCAAGATTGAGATGGTTTGGTCATGTACAGCGTATGAATGATTATCGTTTACCAAAGTTAATTTTGAATGCTGAAGTGAATGCACCGAGAGGTAGAGGTAGACCGCGAAGACGATATTTGGATTCGGTTAAGAACGACCTGAATGAAAGAGGGTATGATTGGAATAGGGAAACTGAAGACCTGGCTCTCGATAGAGTACGCTGGAGGAGAATTGTTATTGGCCGACCATTACTTGACAGACCAGACGCTGAAAGGCATTAATGGTCTTTAAATGATTGTTGTAGTTGTTTAAAATCAATTTGAATTTGGTAAAATCTTTGTTTAGAAAAAAGTCCAAATGAATTAATTTTTTTGAATATAGTTTTTTCCGATTTTCTTTTTAGTTGTTGTACAAAAAAACATAATAAAATTCTAAATGAACAGAATATTTACCTCATTTACACAATGAACAATCAAAGCAGGTAAAGTTTGTTTAATTTGATTTAGTTGTTGTCGGTGGTTTTATAGTTTGTTTGACTTCCGAGTTGGGGTGGAGTCTTCGCGAGGTTGGTTTGTGAAGTGCTGGGGGGAATGAAGAATAATGTTGGAATATTGACTGTCAAATTCCTCTGGGGTATGCTTGGACCGTCTTCAGGGACACATTCAGATATGTAATATTTCTTGTCATGCATTTATAACTTGAGTTGTGCTTTACAATCATGATGAATATACAAATCACAAAAATTGCACTTATAAGCGACGATACCCAAGATGAATCTATAAGTACAAAAAAAAGACAAAATTAGATTTATTCATGAGAAAAGGAGAAAAAAATGGCTTATTTAAAATTTAAAAAAACAACTTAATTCTTTGCAGTCTATGGTGAATCTATGAATATATGCAGTAGAATATATTCACACTATGAATTTATAAATGTTTTTAGTTGTGTGCGTAGTACCGCTTGCTATGCTGTGTATGGTTGCGGCGACAACGCAATATGTTTACGCAAGCGCGCTCACATATATTCGCGCATACGCTTCAATACGCTCAGATTCACCATAGACTGCTTCAATCATAGTGGTCGGGTTCACGTATGATAGGAAAAGATCGAAAAAATTTTAAAAAAAAAAAATAGGAAAGGTCTTCAGTTTTCAGTTCAAAATTCCGAGAAATTTTAAATAATTTTTTCTCGGCCAAAAATTGAAGAGCAAAAAAGCACAAAAAAAGCAATTTGATTTATTATCAATGTTCATGTAGAGCTAAAAAAACAAGCTGGAAACAATGAAAACGCATAATAATTTGGTTACATTTTGTTTTTAAATATTTTTTCTTTATTGAGTCATTTTACTATTCTATGCATTATTCTAAATCGTGCAATAAAATTTATTGATTGACTGAACGTAGTAGTTATAATTGACCTAAGTCTGAATGTTTTGTTTTTGAATGCGTGCGACGAACGCAAGGATACTTGGGATATCAGTGAAAACAAAAGAAAAAAATAAAAATGAAAAAAACAATTTTGGTATTCATTGACTCTTCGGAATTTGGTTTTGGTTGTTTTTTATGTTTTCTTTGTTTTCACTTTTGTCTTCGTTGTCTTCCTTGCTGTCTTTAGCTTGAGCTTAGCCTTTCAACAACAATTTCTCTTTCT
>JAQOWM010000190.1:0-146585 GCA_029041755.1 Resseliella maxima
TGTCATCCTACGAACTTATTGAGCAATATGTTATGTACATAATTTCAATTGAAATACATAAAGAACATTAACTAATTATCACTGGCATATGTCTTGCACATGAAAACATATAATTGTTATTAATACTTTGACGAGTTTAAATCACTAGATTCGAATGGACGAAATAATCATTCTTCAATAAATCATTTTTCAATTTTTATCAAGCATTCGATTGGTTACATTGCGTTTACTTTTCAATCCATAAATGAAAGTTTCATCAAATGTCATCATATTAATCAAGAGTGGATCATACTAGGCTAACTCACTCTTTCAAGAATGACATTCTACTGTCAAAAAGAGCGCGAATCGTACATAGAATTCAACTGAATCGCATTGAATTTCAATGAATCAGAATGAAACACAAAGAATCGCATTGAATCGCAACGTATGAAATATCCATCTACCGTACCGAATCAGTACGGTAGATGGACATTTATCATTGTTCATTGCATACGTTGCGATTCAATGCGATTCTTTTTGTTTTGTTGTGATTTATTGTGATTCAATGCGATTCAGCTCAATTCTATGAGCGATTCGCGCTCCTTTTGACAGTAGAATGTTATTCTTGAAAGAGTGAGCTAGCCTAGGGATCATACGATAAGTCAAATATTTTGTGAATTTTGAAGAATATTTCGAAAACATTCATGAAATCCATGTCAGTCGGTAACTGTAAAATACTTTAATACAAATATGGGTGAAATATTTAGTACATCGAGAGCAGTAGAATAATTTAATTTTGAAAGGCTTACTGTAAATGTTTGATTCTCAACTTTTATAGCGAAAAATTCTATTTCAGATTTAGAATTTCCACAGGCAATGATTTGTGGGTAGCTCAGAGCCATTGATGCCATTTGCTGTGGTGTTGTGTATGTCTAAATGAGGAAAACAAAATTATGAATAAATTGACAAAACAGAAATTTTGAAATCAATTTACAGTACTTACGAGCTCAAATGTTATAAGTTTTTGACGCCTTGAAATTTTCCTGTGTTGCGATTACATTTCGGCCGACTTGTTTTGACGGAAATAGTTTTAACAAGAACAAAACATTTTCAATATCTTCTGGCCAATCTGAACTGAATGTACGCATTTTACATGTTTTGACAAAGTAATTCTTTAACTTTGGATCATAGGTGGGCCACTTCTCTTCTAGGCCATTTTTACATGAACCAACTACTACTTTGAATTTTTCACTGTATTCAAGTGGAATCTAGAATAAAAATAGAAGTAATATGAATATTACATGACCAATAAAAAATTATTAGTTCTCACCATTGTTTCTGGATGAGTGAAAAAATAAGGAAAATATTCCTTAATTTCAACTTCATTTTTCATCATCAATGATGTTCTGAAACTGCGAGTGGCATTGAGCATATTTCGAAACTTTCCCAAATTTTCAATTGATACGATGAGACTTTTCATGGTATGAATGCAATCCATTGGATCAGAAGGAACTGCATTCACATCTGCACTTCCCTCCTCAATCAACCATTCTTCATGAATGGGCATTGCTTGTCGTTTTCTACGTAGAATATAATTCAATCGTTCATTTATCCATCCTTTATTTCCGTTGACCAACAAATCCTGAATAAAAATTTATGATTAATTTATTTCAAAAACCTCTCACTCAAGAGAATTTATAAATCCAATATGTATACGTACAATTCCACCTATTATCGAATGTTCCACAATCCAACATTTGAATAAGCCAACTGTGGCCTTTGCCACCATTTTCTTTGTTGCAACGTTTATTTTCTCACCATGACGATCGATCATACTAGTATAATTAACGATATGTCGGATCACAGTCACGCGCTGTGAATTATCCAAAATGCCTTGATTACGATCTAGATTACGATACGCATTAATTATTTCATGTGCATTCACCTTAATCAAGTAATCTTCGATCATCTAAATAGTGGAAATGGAAATGTAAATAATTATTTTATCTTGAGGTAATATACAATAATGAATTCAATCGGAAAATATTTTACTTCTGATGTAACAATCGACACATCGGGAGCTGTATCATGTTTGTAATCGATGTTTATGAAAAAAGATGCATCACGCCAAAATGCTTGAATGTGTTGTTTAAATTTATCTTTCCGAATTTTTGATAAACATTGTTTTTACAGCATTTTGCCGTAGTATGCTCTACTACAGCACAATGCTGTAGTACCTACAGCAAAAAAACTCTGTGTGAACACTCTTTTTTTTCTTGTTTTTGATGCGTTTTTTAGTTATTGTAAGAAAATATGTTGTGCACAATGTTTTCCTTTTAATTTTTTTAATGCAAATAACACAGCTTCGATCTCACCATACACTTCATTTGCGTAATGCATTTAAATTAAGTCGAACAATATCGTTGCACCATCTTAAAGTCGCGATGGTCATTATTCAGAAACTTTGAAATTGTTTCACAATATTGTTATTGTGTGTCGTCACTTCGTCTGTTTTTCTGTATTTTATATGGAGAGAACAGCATAAGAGAAATGCCGTGTGTATGTATTGTTAATTAACACTTCTGTTTGTCCATGTGAATTGTGTTGCAAACAGAGTCGATAATCACCAATATATGCGTATTATATATCACTTTTGTATTGTTGTTCATTTCGCATGAAATATAGCTAGCACAAAAAATATTTGAGTGCGTAAATATTGTTGATCAACGACTCTGCTTGGCATACAATTTATACGGCCAAGCAAATGCGTTCATTACCAATACATACACACGACATTTCATTTATGCTGTTCTTCTCATTTAAAATACAGAACAATAGACAAAATGACAACATACAATGAAATGATTGTGAAATAGCTTCAAAGCTTTAATGTTTTCGAAATGATTATCCTCGCGACTTTGGGATGGCGCCACGATATTACACGGAACCCGAAAGCTCCAGCGCACTACTAGGTCGCACAGCTTTCATTTTTGACACATCATATGTGAATGACTGTTAACAATTTATCTAGATACGGTAATATCTGTCGATTCGTCAGTGCTTGGCTTTCTTGGTCTTTGCTAGGAATTCTGGGAAGAAGTGGAATTGGAATCGGATCGTTGGGAAGTGCTTGAAGAAGGACGTTCCTGTGATATGTAGGAAGATGAATCCGAACTAGAACTTTTCGTTGAAGCCGAGACTATTGATTCTGGTGATGATACCGCTCGAGGCGGTGTGACTAGCAGTGGTGACACAGCTGATGACAAGGCTAGTGACACGGCTGATGACACGGCTGGTGACTTTCGGTGATGCGGACATGACTTTCCCATCTATAAATTCCTGAAATTCATAGCTAACCATGATTGATAAAGGCGAAGAACATGATGAATCGTCGATGTTTTCGACTGAATCTAATGTTTTCTGTGGTAACCTAATATTAATATTTAAACGTGAAAATCGGAACTATGATGACATTTAATTATTTATACGATGATAATTGCACTCATTTTCTGAGATGAAGACGAGCAAACTGAATAAAAAAAAAATTTGATTCATCAAACATCAATGCTCACATTCTCCTGAAATCAACAGGAACTGCTAAATCTAGCAACTATGTCTCAGGGCCTGTGAGTGTTGCGCTCATGCGTATGGCAGCAAATACATAAGAGCGAACAGAAGTGTGCATATTACATATGAAGGGTTGGGAGTGAAAGTGGCCAAGAAAAAGTTTTAAGTAAAAGTGTCCACACTCCATACAAAACAGCATGCAATCACCTTATAAATTGTATGGAGAGTGGACACTTTTACTTAAAACTTTTTCTTGGCCACTTTCACTCCCAACCCTTCATATATGCGCTCGCTCTTATATACTCGCTGCGTACTCTTCAGTCATTCATTCGAGCGCTTTTGAGTACGGCAGCGAGTATATAAGAGCGAGCGCATATAATATACACATTTCTGCTCGCGCTTATGTATTTGCTGCCATACGCATGAGCGCAACACTCACAGGCCCTGAGACATAGTTGCTAAATTTAACAGTTCCTGTTGATTTCAGGAGAATGTGAGCACTTTCAAACATTAATCATTTCATTTCAAATTTACATCTACATGGTTTCATATAATTTTACCCGAGCTTGAAGGCCCGATGGACCCGCTTCATTTTGCAATGGATGATTTTCTCCTTCCTCTTTAGCTCCAAAGATCTTTTAGGCATTTGGCACAAAGATCTCTCATCGGTGTCTGTAGACGATCAAAGTTAACAATATTTTTATTTTATGAAAACAATGATGAACAGTTGCGGATGAAAATGTTATCCAGAAAAGTTGCGGATAAATGTTCGGGAGCTAACTGGTAATACAACTTAGCTAGCTAACTGGTAATCTGAGCTAACTGGTATTACCAGTTAGCACGAGCTAAGAGGTAATCTAAGCTAACTGGTAATACCAGATAATGATAATTGCACAATGGTGCTCACAAAAAGAAAATGTAGCAGTTGGTGATCTCGTCGTAATAATTGACGACAATATGCCACCAGCAAAGTGGAAGATGGCTCGAGTCACACAAATTAAACCCAGCGCAGATGGACTGGTGCGGCTAGTCAACTTGAGAACGAGCAACGGAGAGCTCCAACGACCAATTTACAAATTATGCAAATTACCGCTGGTCCGGGAGAATGTTCAAGATGAACAACAATTAATTTAATTATTCCTTTTAATTTCTCTTTTTATTTTTAGATATAAATTAAGTATAGCATTAAGTAATAAAAGAATTTAGATTAAGAAAATAGTTAACGCTTAAGTAGTTTGCAACTCGCTTCTCGCTACTCGCTACTCGCTGCTCACTTCTCGCTTCTCGCTCAATCGCACAATTTCCCGCCAAAATTAGAGTATAAAAGACCGAACGTTTGCTCCATTCTTTTATCAACTCTAAAGCGAATACCACTAAAGGGAAAGCAAAGCAGTGATTAGCGATTACCGAAAGCAAATGCGAATAGGAAAAGCGAAAACTGTTTTTAAAAGTAAGAATATTACAATAAAAGATTTAAAATATATTGAATATCGCTGACTTTTTATTTAAAAATATTTAATTTCAGTGAATTCATTTCATTATTAATAATTCAATTAGAAACGCTCAGAGCCAGACTAAACGACTAGATATTATCTATGATTTTTATTATAAATACTTGATATCAAATGAATTTCAATTTACCTTTTTCATCTTGTAACGCATACCCAATTTTAATTTCAGCACGATATGCCAAAAAGTTCAAATCGACCATGGTTTGTTGTACTGATTCTTGTGATAAACATAAAATCAAAACTTGTGGAAAATTTTTGGCAACATCAACATGACAAAGCGCACCGATTATATATGGAATGGTTTTTCCAACACCTTGACCACCGATAACCAATAAATTTTCATTACTGCTTAATATTTTTGTCACTAAGCCAGATTGGAATTTGGAAAACTTTCTAATGCCCAAGGCCAATAATCCTTTGATGATATTATCTTTTCTACAAATTATGTAAAACCAATTTTTAATATCGCTTTCAAAGACAATTATTTATTTTTTTATTGAATGTAACTTACATGTCACACTCATAGACTGGTTTCACAGTTTCAATGAGTGAATCATTATCATAAAAATCGTCCACTAGCAGTTTCATTTGCTTTCTTACCGATTTACTGAACTTTGCCATCGTCTTTAATTTTCGTCCAACAATCTTTTTGATTTCCTCCAAATTAATAATTATTAATTATGTGTTGCTTAAATTATTTCACAAACCCATTAATAGCGGCAAATATCAAACTGATTGTCTCAAACATGTTGACATTTGATGATTGGCGAAAAATCACAAATCAGTACTGTGGTGAACATAAGTAGATAAATACTGTGGTGAATAAATTATGTATGGACAAAAACTTATTTTCATTCATTCAAAATAAAAAAAAAAGTCAAACAAATATTTCATTATTGCTGAGAATTTATTAAAATATTTTTTTTTTTTTTTCAAATTTTGTTAATAATATTTACAGAAAAATTCTCAGTGAGAATTCATTAAATCAATTTTTTTTGCTATTAGCTAAAAAAACATTGTGGCTTGAATTTTATTGCCATAGGAAATTAATGCTTCCCGTGCCGCTGTTTCAAGTCCTACTGTATCTTTGAATCTTCTGGAGAATTCGACAAAATGAATTAAAAATTTGAAAATCTGTGTTCGATATAACTTGGTTCGGCGATAATCGTTGAACCAGCCGACTTCAACCATTTTTGTATTTGGAAATGCAATAATGGTACATGGCCAATGTGGAAAACCTTTAATACGAGCCCATACAATTTCACCAAGTTTGAATTCAATTTTTGTCACAGCTAACGGAATGCTATTAGCCACAGAGCATTGACTAATGGGCAGTGCCGAATGATTTATTTTGTTGTCATCCATTGGAATTTTATATGTGGAAGACGTTGTATGCAAGGCAAAATTCACTTTAGTTTTCTGGATAATTTAGTTTTCTGAACCTTTAGAATTCTGAGCGTCCGCTGTAATAGGAAATTTTGCAACTGCCAAAGCAAGGAAGAAGGCATTAATCTAAGTTTATTTCCATGTATTGTTTTGATTCATGGAGGGACATAAAATTTTGCTTTTTTCACATTTACAAAGGCGCAGTTCAAAATCTGAACCAGGGCGCCAAAGGTCCTCGGAAAGGTTCTGCATATACTTATTGGCGTTCATTTGCAGTATTTGCACTATTTGTTTCATTTCTTTCCCCCTAGCGCAAACGCATACATACGCAAATAGCAACTCTGTTCTATAGTCGGAAAGAGCGCCTATTTGTAGGAGATACGAGAGAGCACGCAGCTAAGAGGAGAGGCGAATGAGATGACTGGTGGGAAATATTTGCCAATTATATACATAAGTATGTACAAGAGTTAGTTTGTGTTCACATTTTTACTTTCGTTTGATTTAAAAAAAAAAAAAAACTCGATAGAACCACATCCCGTGATATCAATTATGACCAAGAAGACTTGCCAGCCCTTCTTCCACAAGCAAACCTTGGCCACAGCCATGATTCGACACCTTATGACATGTTTGAAAGAAATGTAGAGGTATCCATCGAACCACCGACAATGGACGATAACTCTAGCGAACCAAAAAGCTCTGATATCGAAATAGATGAGGTATTTGATAAATTTTTATGTAAATAATCCAAATAATATGCCAATGTTTGAATTTTGTTGCGTACAAAACACTACTCTATTACTAAAATAATTGTTCTTTTCCTTATTGAAAAATGTAGATCAGCTCGCCGATTGGAATTGACACAGATGCTATCGAAGTAGTATGTAGATCGAAATCAACCACCATGGTAAATAAATTTATTTTCAATGTAATTCTATGCACAAAGAGCGATTTTCAATTATTTTCGTTTTAATCTAGCCGACTTATAATGTATGTCCGACGTGTTAACAAGAAATAGTGGTGGAACTACAACTGGGGGGAAATGAAAATTCAGCTATTAACCAAATTGGCCCAGATATGAAACATATCGAACTACTAAAAACAAAAATAAAATAAATTGAGACGGTTGGAAAGGGAATGAAATGAACAAGAAATGTACAGCTCGATCGTTTTCCCGTCATCGTTTACGTTGTATAAAAAATTTTATTACATAAATGGTAATGAAAATGGAAATGAAAAAATGTACAAAATGTTTATGTGATAAAAATTTAGTTGATTTTTCTTTTAGAAAAATGCCAACTAACATGAAGTTGGCTGCGTCGCCCGGCTGTCATTACCTTCATGCCTTGTTTAAATCATGTTTGCTCTCTCACTGATGACACTACAAATGCGACTAGAAGTACTTTATAAATTCTATAGTCAACTCATTATGCTATTGCTATAGGATTTGCTATTTAATAGGTCCTATTAAATAGTATCTAGTATGTGCTATTAGCATACTATTATTATCAACTTCTTCTTGTTGCTGATGATGATGATAACGGTGATCTTGATAATGATAACCATGATGATGGTGATTGATAGTTGATGATTGGTGTTTGATTTTTGATGATAATTAATATTAGTATGCTAATAGTACATACTATAGTATGTATCTATAGATACTATTTAATAGGACCTATCAAATAGCAAATACTATAGCAATAGCATAATGAGTTGACTGAATTCTATTCATTTTACTTCAATTTAATGTTATTGATAAAACAAGAAATAAAAAATGTAAAAATATTCAAGTTTTTAGATTCTCGAAATGAAACTGGTTTTTGAAACTTTTTCTTGATTTCAAAAAATGATGAACCCAATAATATGTATTGATGCATTTTGCTATATAAACTGGTTTTTCTATTTTATAATCTTGGGCACGTCAGGAATGCAGACTTTACACTGGTCTAACATTAGCCAGCTAATTGATTTGTAATGCATGAGAAGAAACAAGCGCGCATTGAATACATACGTGCGCGCTTATATACATGACTGAGTGCTATTAACGTTTGACTGGTAAATAACAACATAGATGGTAATATCGTTTTAGGATATAATTACCTATTCAGAAAATGAAATTTTCCGTGCTATGTTTTGTTGAAAGTGAAACATTTCTGATTTGACATTCAATGAAAAAAGTTCTAACAAAATTTTTATCTAAATAAGAATAATTGTGATTGTGAACACCGCTATATTTCTGTGTTGGAAATCATACTTTATTGAATTTCTCAATAAATTGAAATGTGAATAATTAAAAATGTTCAATGGAATAAGATTATTTAGGAAAACTAAAATTCATTCTTTTAAATCATTCTTCAACGAGTTTCTCGATAAATTAAAATTTAAATCATTAAAAAAATGTGTGGGTAAAAATTATCACTCAATCAGTGGAACGTTTATTGAACCATGTACAAAGTATATTCCTCATAATAAAAGATTATGTGATATGCACCAATATTCACAAAGAATTTCATGTAAAATGTATCACTACATGTTTGATATGAAATTAAATCACGTCTCCGAAAAAATTAAAGTAAAAGTAGAATTAGATGCTCGGTTGCAATATGAACAACGATTTTCGATTAAATGTGATTGGGGGCATGCAAAGTGGAATTACAATTTAAAAATGAGTATAGATATGAAGAGTTATCACCAAAAGAGTAATACCAGTTAGCTCAGATCAACAGTTAGCTAGCTAAGTTGTATTACCAGTTAGCTCCCGAACATTTTTATCCGCAACTTTTTTGGATAACATTTTCATCCGCAACTGTTCATCATTGTTTTCATAAAATAAAAATATTGTTAACTTTGATCGTCTACAGACTCCGATGAGAGATCTTTGTGCCAAATGCCTAAAAGATCTTCGGGGAAAAGAGGAAGGAGAAAATCATCCATTGCAAAATGGAGCGGGTCCATCGAGCCTTCAAGCTCGGGTAAAATTATATGAAACCATGTAGATGTAAATTTGAAATGAAATGATTAATGTTTGAAAGTGCTCACATTCTCCTGAAATCAACAGGAACTGTTAAATTTAGCAACTATGTCTCAGGGCCTGTGAGTGTTGCGCTCATGCGTATGGCAGCAAATACATAAGCGCGAGCAGAAATGTGTATATTATATGCGCTCGCTCTTATATACTATACTCGCTGCCGTACTCAAAAGCGCTCGAATGAATGACTGAAGAGTACGCAGCGAGTATATAAGAGCGAGCGCATATATGTAATATGCACACTTCTGTTTTACACAATCACACTAAACTCAAGCAACCACAACCACATTTCTACAACCATTCATTCATGCACAATCATGCATGTGCATGAATGAATGGTTGTAGAAATGTGGTTGTGGTTGCTTGATTTTAGTGTGATTGTGTATGAATGAATGGTTGTAGAAATGTGGTTGTGGTTGCTTGATTTTAGTGTGATTGTGTATGAATGTATGGCTGTAGAAATGTGGTTGTGGTTGCTTGATTTTAGTGTGATTGTGTATGAATGTATGGCTGTAGAAATGTGGTTGTGGTTGCTTGATTTTAGTGTGATTGTGTATGAATGTATGGCTGTAGAAATGTGGTTGTGGTTGCTTGATTTTAGTGTGATTGTGTATGAATGAATGGTTGTAGAAATGTGGTTGTGGTTGCTTGATTTTAGTGTGATTGTGTATGAATGTATGGCTGTAGAAATGTGGTTGTGGTTGCTTGATTTTAGTGTGATTGTGTATGAATGTATGGCTGTAGAAATGTGGTTGTGGTTGCTTGAATTTAGTGTGATTGTGTATGAATGTATGGCTGTAGAAATGTGGTTGTGGTTGCTTGAGTTTAGTGTGATTGTGTATGAATGAATGGTTATAGAAATGCTGGTTGTGGTTGCTTGATTTTAGTGTGATTGTGCATGAATGAATGGTTGTAGAAATGCTGTTGTGGTTGCTTGAGTTTAGTGTGATTGTGTATGAATGAATGGTTGTAGAAATGTCGTTGTGGTTGCTTGAGTTTAGTGTGACTGTCAAGGGGCGATCTAGTACCGCAATACGTCAAAACGACCGACAAGTACCGATAAAAACTATGCAAGACCAGCACTGACTAACACAGTATTGGTATTTGCTACATTGCGAAAAATACATATTTATACACTTACGCTTGCTCCCGTCTTTATGTACGCTGTAATATGTTCAGCGTATACAGCAATGCATACATACATAGATAACAAACTGTCATTGTGAACATTCGGCTCCGAACACACTTTAACCTAATATTTCAATATATTATAATATTTGTAATTTTTCACGAATGTGTTTTACTGAAAAATCAATTTCGAAGGATTTAAATAATATAATGTACATAAAGTTTTCAAAATGTCAATTCAGGAAATTGATAAGTTAAAAGTGGAAAACAAAGAACTTATTGACAAATATATTTTAAACAATGGTTTTGTCTTGTTTTTTCTTGATGTTCGAAAAACAGCTGTTGATATTCTTTTTTGAGTAAAAGTTGCTGCTATATTATTTATTCATTCAATTATAACTGGTAGATACAATGCGTCCATTTTGAGATCAAAATTGAATTTAAATACTGGTACAAGAACACTTCGTAATCAGGAATTTATTCGAATCAAATCATACAGGACGGAACATTCAATATTTTCGCCGTTTAATAGTGCTTGTAGAGCTTACAATCATGCAGCATTATTCATCGACCCAACATTGTCACATTTCCAATTTCGGGCTCAATAGTAGGGAGAATTTTTGTTATGCACTTTCTTTTAATCCAAATCAAAAAAATGAAAATGCATTCCAGTGGACGGACGATCCAATAGGAACAATATTGAAATTTGAGGACTAATTTTTTACCTGAAAAGCTAACATTTAACTAATCTTTCAAACTACTGATCACATCAGACTAAATTCAATATTGTAAATTAATTGTGAACTGAATTCAGCCAGTATTTGGCGGTGCAATAAATAACACAGTGCAACACATGGAAACCAAACTAATTTCTGAGAGTTTATGGTGAAAGTACTTTTAAAAACTAGCACTTCTGCATCATTCGTTTTGTAAAGTTAGCTCATATAAGAATTTTATGATTTTTGGAAAATTTTTGCTCAAATTGGATTTTTAGAATTTTTTGGATATTTTGATACGGCTATAACTCGGTAAACCATAATGAATATTGTTTTTGTGTCTTTAGCAAACTTGTAGGTATTGAATAGGAGAAAAAAAATGCAGAACAAACTTTCCCGAAAAAACTGCATTTTTTTCGACTTATTTGGCAAAATGTCGAAAAAAAAATGATTTTTTTTAATTTTTTTCCCAAAAACTCGCAAATAAGTCATTTTTTCTGCTTCCTCTCTCTAACTATTTTGAAGCTGGCGTCAAATTAGACAATAGAAGAAAAAGAATCAGATCAAACTTACCCGAAAAAAATACGTTTAGTGTCAGAAAATCACAAAAATGTTCATTTTTCAGCATTTTTCACCATTTTTGATCAATAACTCGACCAAACATCCACAAATATGCGGTTTTTTCTTCTTGTTCATCTTTATTTTGCGTAAAAAAGTGTTTTTCAATTCATTCTATAGCTAATATTACATACAGAATATGATTTTATGGCTGTTTTCAATAGATGGCGTTAGTGCAAGTGCGTATTAAGCTTAAGTTTTTCTTTACATTGCCCTAGTAGCAAAAGTTTTATTATGTTTGTCATACTAACTTTCGCAATGTTTTGAATTCACGTGTTTTCTTTCTACTGGGGATATTTCAAAATGACATAACATTATTGCGTTCAATCGAAATGTTATGGTTGCGTCATTAGTTTATCGAGATCCATTAAAGATTTTGTATTGCAAAAAGAAGACGTGGCCAGATGGGAAAGAAGATTGGATGTGTCTAGGGGCAATCATGTCCAACAAATCTTGCAAATCATGCGAGTCATTGAGATTCGTACGAATCTTCAACGAATCTCAGTTTGATGTTTGTACATGTATTTACAATGTAATATTACTTAGGCATTTACAGTGTGTTGTGTACGAAAAAATATAAAATGGTATAACATACCTATTAATTTAAACCGTGAATTTTATTTCAATATTTCACACACAATTGTGATTTTTAGGCAAATTTAATTTCGGAAATAGAAAAGATTTCTACAGAAGTTTTTCCACCTGATTTAAAGCAAATTTTGAAAGAATGTTGTTTCCACACCGAAACATCTTTGTTACAATTGATACTGAAGTGATTGCTGACATTGAAAATTATGTAAATAGCAACAGAGAAATATTGAAATATGATTCGTATAAATATGTACTGTGATTCGAATCTCTACGAGTCTTTGCATGTAATTTATATAGGCGCATGTACGAATCTCTGTTACGCGTAACGAATCTTACGAGTCATTTTATGTATAGTATGACAAAGATTCGAATCATAGAGATTTGTGCGAATCATTCAAGATTTTTATGGACATGAAAGCCCCTAGGGATAACTATGTTATCAAGAAATTAGGCGCAAATCTTATCCTGATACTGTTCAATGTTCAAGTCGTGTATCAGTTGATCGAAGTCTCCCTTATTGTAGACCCAAAACAGTCGAACACTCTGATCATGAAAATCATGAATCTATTTATAAAGATTTGGTCTCCAGGACAAATATATATGACCGATGCACTGCTATGCGAGATGCAGGTGAAGGCGTTTCAATGCGTCTTCCTTTTGCCGATGTTTTCACCTCTGAAATGGCAACGTGAGTGGTTAAATATGTTTTTGTTAAATATACATCCTTTCTTAATTTCGTGAATATTTTGTATATATCGTCATATTTACTGATTGAATGCCGCATATATGTCCTGAATATCGTGCATATTGCTTAAATATTGTAAATATTGCGCACAATGAATAAACTAACAGAATGCCAACTTAAAATTGGAATTGTCTCAATGAAAGTTAATAAAATGCATCTATCTACCTATCTATGTATTCATATATTGGGTGTATGCATGCAAAGAAAATGTCGATTTTTTCGGTGAAAAGAAAATTTTATTTCATAACTAAATGAATGAGCACTTCAACCAATGTATTCTCCATCGTTAGCTATGACTTCACGCCATCTTTCAGGAAGTTTGTGGATTCCGCGTCGAAAGAATTCCTTATCTTTTGAAGCTATTCAGTCAGCGACCCATTTTTGTATTTCTTCAAAGTTTTTAAAGCGTACATCGGCCAGGTCAATTTGCATCGATCGAAACAAATAGTAGTCCGAAGGGGCAAGGTCTGGAGAGATCTTTGCACGATGTGGCTTGGCATTATCATCGTGAAAACAAACTTTGTCTTGTTTAGTCGCTATTCGTGGATGTTTCACCTTCAATGCTTGCTCCATTTTGATCAATTGTTGTTCGTAGCACTTACCATCAACCGTTTGGCCAGGTTTCAGCAGCTCATAATACACGACACCTTCCTGATCCCACCAAATGCACAGCATAACCTTCTGGCAATGAATTTCTCGTTTTGACTGCGAAGGTACTGGTTGGCCTGGATCAACCTACGCTGCTTTACGCTTGGGATTATTAGTAGGTCGTAATAGATTCATTTTTCATCGCCAGAAACAATTTGACTCAAAAAACTACGTTTTTTGTGCTCAGCAAGGTGTTTTTTGCATGTTTCGATTCTTGCTCTGAGTTGATTTTCGTTCAATTGATTTGGCACCCATTTTCCCAGCTTTCGAATTTTTCCCATTGCATGCAAATGTCTAGAAATAGTTGCTTGATCAACCTTCAACTCCATTGCAAGTTCTTTTTGCGTTTGACAAAGATTTTCATCCAATAATGCTCGCAAATCCGCATCTTCAATTTTTTTTGGAACACCTGGCTGTTCTTTGTCTTCCAAGTCAAAATCACCACTTTTAAATCTCGCAAACCATCGTTCACAAGTGTTTTGAGTTGAAGCATGTTCACCGTAAGCTTCTACTAACAAACGATAACTTTCAGCAGCGTTTTTCTTCAAATGAAAGAAGGTTATTAAAGTTCCTCGCAAAACCACTTTTTCAGGCACGAATTTCGACATTTTTGAAGCAAAAAAAATCTTTGTTGTTTACACTTCAGCAAAATGACATATACTGAAATTTATAGCGTAATGACAGACAAAAAAAAGAAAATGGCCGCGGTGTACTCCGATGCACACAACGCTAGTTACGCCATCTGTTATCTAAATCGACATTTCTTTTGCATACACCCAATATAATATAAAAAAAATATTTTTAATTAATGCTGTTTTATCTCAATTATTTGTTGAATCTAAACGGTTGTAGTCTGTATGAAGTCTGTTAATACTGACGTATTGGTGAAACGTTTTGCAATAATGATTTTTCTGGCAGTAAAAAAATGTCGGTAAACATTATTACATATTTTGTGATATTAAATCAAATTCAAATATTAAAGGATTTCCTATTTATTATTTATGAAATCCAGTCGGCCATTAGGCGAGTCAAGTTTAAGGTATAATGCGATGTCAAAGAATCTGCATCGTATTAAAAAAAATCGGTATCCAAATGTAAAGATTGCGGACGATATTATAAGAGAATTCGAAAAACCCGAGATAACAATTAAATATGCAGGAAACCTTCGGCAAAACCATCCATTTTATATAAATACCATCAAAATTGGTGAAAAGTGTGCCTTTGCTATTTTCGCATCCTATCAAATAATCGAAATGATCAAGAGGCTCATCCTAATTGGACAACGGCACTATTTAATGGATGGGACATTCAAAATCGTACCAACTGGTTTCTATCAAATGCTTATCATTTGTGTGATGTTTAAGAATGATGTAAGTGTAACCATATAATGTGACATGCGTGCACCATTTCAACAATATTTCTAAGAAATATGAATTATTATTTCTGTTTACTTAGATCTTTCCCGTATTCTATGTACTTATGACGGGAAAAAGTGCTGGTTTGTATGGAGAAGTGTTTATTCACATAGAGAAAAACATTTTCGAAATGCATCCAGCATCCTTCATGACAGATTTTGAAGGTGGGATGCGGAAAGCCATAAGTATGCATTGGAAGAATGTGTCAGTCCATGGTTGTTGCTTGTTGGTACCATTATTCTGTTTGCATTCATCGAAAAATTCAAACAGAACGTTTATCAACGCTAGTCAAGAATAAAGAAATTCCGAAGATCATTTATCGGAAAATGCTGAGTTTGCCTCTATTGCCAAACGAACACATCTTATCACAATATGCGAGCATCAAACTTTATGCACGAGCAAATGGTTTTTTATCGGAATTTAGTAATGTTTTCGAATATTTTGAAGGCTTTTGGCTACATTTGGTAAGAGAAATTATTTTTTTTTCTATATTACATATCTATGCAATAGCTGCACTAATGTTGTTCGATTAAATGAATAGTTTTGAAATCGAAAAGAAAAGGATGGCACTTATATGCAATGATTGTTTGTCGGCTTGATCGACAAAATGCTAGCGTTATTGTGCTTGAATTGGTTGTACTATTGTTCATTTGTCCGAATGTCAATTTGAATAATATTCGACATTTACTATATAGGTTGAAAGTAATTCGTTATCAGTTGTCAATCTACCGATGCGTACCACGTCTTCTTTGGAAGCATTCAACCGAGTCTTGAATAAAAGAATACCTTCGAAGCCAAATTTTTTCATGTTGATAGAACACTTGAAATTCCACGAAAGTAGAAGTGCAGCCCGAATGCATAACCTGGCGTATGATATTTTGCCAGACAAGCATTACCAACCCCGGCACAACAAAGACAAAAAACGCAACGAAATTATCAAGCATTATACATCTTTGTTAAATAACCAAAAAATATCACCGAAAGCTTTCTTGAATGCTATTGCTTCGGACGATAAATGTAAGTAAGGTAGTAAGCGTCAGGATGTTTCATTTAAGTTCACAATGGATACAAAAAATTGATTCGATTTTTGACAAAATCTCCAAAATGAATACATTTATAAACTATTTTATCTTGTCGATAACGAGAAATCGATAAATCCAAAAAAGACCAAGCTAGCTTGAGTTTAATCCAAATTATGTGCAAAAAGTCCATTCTAAACTGTATTAGCGAAAAAATATCGTGAAAATATTGAAACTTTCAAGTACTGGCTCTGTTATATGAAACACCCTGTATATATCTTCGTATCCAGAGATTTTACACTAATAAGTTACATACATTCAAAATTGTTTTTTTCAGTCGACATTCATGATTATTCCATAGAGGAGTTTCTTGGCGAAAGTGAATCTGAAGATTTTTCAACTTCTGAATCTGAGGACTCTTCGGAAAACTATTCTGAATCTGATTTGTTCGAATCTTCCGAAGAAAATAATGAATGATTATTTTAAAAAAATGTTAAAACTGATTTGTTTCCATCCTAACTCATTGTGAACTCAATTTAGGGAAAAAACAGTGTAAATAATTTTTGGTTTTAATGAATTCATAAAGAATAGAAGGATTTGATTTTCATTTAAAAAATAAACATCAATGAAATGAAATATCGTTTCTAAAAAACAAAAATACTATATATATATAGTATATGTTATTTCATTTATATGTTTGTCATATAGAAGTGTCAGGTGATTTCTTGGCTTCCAAATGATGTGTATGAATGTATGGTGAGAAATGTGGTGTGGTGTGTTAGTGTGATTGTGTATGAATGTATGGCTGTAGAAATGTGGTTGTGGTTGCTTGAGTTTAGTGTGATTGTGTATGAATGAATGGTTGTAGAAATGTGGTTGTGGTTGCTTGAGTTTAGTGTGATTGTGTATGAATGAATGGTTGTAGAAATGTGATTGTGGTTGCTTGAGTTTAGTGTGACTGTGCATGAATGTATGGCTGTAGAAATGTGGTTGTGGTTGCTTGGTTTTAGTGTGACTGTGCATGAGTGTATGGTTGTAGAAATGCGACACAAAAAATTTGTTTAAACATGTGGCTGGATTGCCACTATGTGTGGTAGGGGTATGGTGGATTGTGGTTGAATTGTGGTTGGGTTGTGGTTGGGTTGTGGTTGGGTTGTGGTTGGGTTGTGGTTGGGTTGTGGTTGGGTTGTGGTTGGGTATTGGTTGGGTTGTGGTTGGGTTGTGGTTGGTGGTTGGGTTGGGTTGAGGAGGGGACTTATGTCCCATAGCCACCAATCAATACATAGTTACGCCATTATTGAGTGTTCCACTTTTATTCCGACTTTGAAAAAATTTTGACATTTATTCCAGTATGTGCTTGTGTGTATTTGGCCATTTAAATAACTCAAATGCCAATATTTCCGGGAAAATACGATATTTTCAATATTTTCTGGCTTCAATTTTTTAATTAGAGAAAAAGTAAAAAAAAAAATGCTTAAATTCATTTGGAAAAAGGCGAAAATTCAACTTAAGAATTTGGGGAAAATATTTATTGCCGAATAGAAACAATAAGACATTCTTCGCAAAATTAATTTTATTGATAAAAAAATTAAACGTTTACAAAGTATGAACTTTGCAGAAAAATGGCCAAAGAAATATGCGAAATAGTAATATCTTTAAGAAAATTCTAAAATTCTAAAAAATGAAATTGTTAAAATGTTTTTACATTTTTCTCACTTATTTCTAACATTTATTTCACATCCACAATTATTTGAGCCTTTTAGTTTTGAATGAATGAAATATTGCCCGCTCATTGTTCGAGCCATCGATGGCGCATTAATCTGCATGTAACTCTGGAATCGATTGATGAATCATCACACTGAAATTGGTCGAGTTCAATGCCATTGAGCTGTGCTGTATTCGTTGAGGTAAATCCAGTCAAGCGTTGAATTTGATTATCCTCAATGTTAACTTTTAGTTGATCAGGTGCAAGTGGTAGTATATTAGCATCAAATTTAGTTAATTTATTGTTTGATAAATTCAATTCTTTTAATTTCGTTAAAACTAAAAATGTTTTTGAATCAATTGCTTCCAGACTATTATGTGATAAATTCAAATATTTTAGTTTCCAAAGTTGTGCAAATGTTTTATAGTTAATTTGTTTAATTGAATTTCCCATTAAATCTAATTGTAACAATGTTGGTAGATTTTCAAAATAGTGTGAATCCAATGCGGTGATTTGATTGTGCGCTAAAATTAATTTTTCCAATTTTAAATCACCGATAAATGTTAAATCATCAATTTGAGTCAATTGATTATGCGAAAAATCAATTTCAATTAAATTATTCCATTTGAGAAACAATACGGGCGGTATTTGTTTAATTTGATTGTTTGTCAATCGTAATTCTTCCAATTTATAGAGTTTATGAAAAAATCGTGCATTTAATATTTCAATTTTGTTATGTGATAAATTTAAAAAACGCACATTTGTTGCGGCATATGAATCAAACTCGACCAAACTGATAACAAATGCATTTTCATGAATCGAATGTATTTCATTGTGTGATAAATCCAATTTTTTCAAATTACTACAGTTACAAAATACATTGGCTGGTAATTCAGTAATTTTATTATACGATGCATTCAAATAGGTCAATTGAGTATGTTGAAATGTTGATGGAATTTCATTTAGTTGATTTCTTGTTATGAGCAATGTATCCAATTTGATTAAATTTTTGAAAAGATCACCATCGAGCTTGTTAATTTTATTGTTACTTAAATTCATCCATCGCATAAAACTTTGCGCTGGAAATGCATTTGCATCAATATTTATGATTTTATTAAATGATAAATCGATGCTTTCCACATACTGCGCTTCACGAAATATACCAGCATCAATTTGCGTTAATTCATTGTGTGATGCATTTATTACTTCGAGGTTTCGATTGAGTTTTGATAGTGTGTTTTGTTTAAATGTTTCATATTTTAGATATGACATGTTGAGCACTTTAACTGCATCATATATATCAAACAGTTTATTTGGGACGATTGGACTTTCACATTTTTCAAAATTTACCGTTGTTACTCGACGCCATTGTGGCATCGTTTCATCACTGCACATATCGCTGTCATTTGATAAATAAATCGTATTCTCGGTTAAACCATCAACACAGACAAGTGTTAAATTTTCCCATTTATAACGATAACAACTTTCGATATATTTTGCACCAAATACACTTTGATCAATTGATGATACAATCAAAATAAATGCAATTAATTTTAACATAATTGAAACAATTTTGTTGAACTAAAAACCACAATCTAAACAAATACACGGCGATTTAATTAAAAACTGGCTATTGGATTTCGATTAGAACATTTATTTATAGCCCGGTGGAATGACACATTTTATAACCGAAGTTTTGATAATACTCTCATGTTTGATTAATTCAATTTTGAAGTGAATTTTTTCTTTGGATTTTTAGATTGAAGAATTCATTTTTTCTTTTTTCTCTTTTATCAATTATTTCGACAATTTTTTCTACATTATTTTGAATGTTCAACAATGATTCATTTATAAATTATATCATTATAAAGATCATCAATGTGGAACGAAAGGGCTTTTGCGCATTTGGTTGATAAGATAAATTTAATAGTCATAAAATCGATTAATTTTAATCGATCATTGTTTGATTCAGACGGGTTTTTTTCTATCTCAAGTTTCACACTCAGAGGTGCGCACGCTTGAGAATTCGAGGAGGCGTTGGGGTTATAATGCTGATGGCCGGGAGGGGGTTCAGCAGTTTCAAAAAATTGAAGAACAAAAAAAGGTCTTCACTCTTCATGTCAAGAGCCCTAGCAATTTTGAAAAATTTTCTCAAGAAAAAGACGTCAAGGACATCGGATTTTTGCTCAAAAAACCCTAGCAATTTTAAATAATTTTCCATTGAATGAAAGTGAACAACAAAAAAAAGATCTTCAGTTTCGAACCTCAAATCTCGAGGGAGGGTTCTTGATAAAATCTTCAGGGGGGGTAAACCGAACCTCTCCCTCCTGTGCAGTGTGCACGTATGTTTCATACTGATTATATGTACATTGTTGTCTCAAAGTAGTATTGTTTCATTTGTTTTTATTTTTAAATTTTCGTCTTTCAATGATTAAAATTCATCTTGAAATACTTCATTGTTTCAGACGATAATTTGCTAAAGACACAAGAGAACAGCGAAATTCCGTTGTTTGAATTCAATGCTTTGAATTTAATTTACTAAAATTATAAGAGTGATAAGCGTCTTCCGTGACAGATTCTACATTATTCTGCAGTTATGACTAAATTACGAGTTTATCATTTTCATGACGAATTTCAGTTTATCATTTTTACTCACACTTCATGAGTTTATGAAGTTTGTACAATATTTATCATGCATCAAACCGCAAATCACATAATTTCGCAATTTGATTTTATAAATTTCAACATATTAAAAGATTTTTCAAAATGTTAATTCACTGCTTTTGACCTAAAATTATATAAATTCTTTATAAAAAAATCGGTGTTTTAATTCGAATTTGAGAGAAAAATAAAGTAATTCAACATATAAAGTTTATCGCACTCAGTGCATATAGACATCAACTGGATTTATAATGAAATTGTATGCATGTCAGACAATGCACTGAGCTGACATCAGCCAGTTAAATGATATTGTCAAAATCACCTTTGACGCTTAACAAGAGATGTTGTATAGAGTATAATTATACTTCTGAAGTAAAATACGAAGGAAGAAAGTGAAACACATAGCAAAGAACATAGCATATACATGATCGAAGTAAATGATGCTTCAGATCTAGGCGATGAATTTTTTAGGTTTATTACATTGCCATCTATTGGTCAATAGTGTAATCGTTACATTTTTCACATATTTTTGTTGTGGACTGTGACACTGTCTATTCTGCTAACAAGAAAAGTTGACTATACGCCACCTAGGTAATTAATTAATCTCTAATATGATAAATATATGTTAAATGAACAGACATGTAACATGTGCATGTCAACTACCTGGATGCACTATAGTGCGTGTATACACTTAGTTCGTTGCTTTGTGTTTCTTTCTCCTTGTTTCGCCTATTTTCCGTAAAACTTCTTCATTTTTTTTTTTCGTTTATATAGAACATCGTATCAGTTGCCAACGTTATTTCGACAATCTTATTGGGCTAAGTGGTGCAAATTTTAGACTTTGGGAAAAAAAACCTACGTAAAGTCGTTTCAAGAAAAAATTATGTTCAAAAGGTCCAACCCATGCACAATACGTAGGCATATTTTTCCGGTATTACTCAAATGTTTACTTCTTTTCATTATCTTTCATTTCAATAATGGTGTCGCTGGAGATTATTTCAGTTTTTATTTACAATTCGACTTGCTAAGTTGTACAGATCCAAAGTGAATTTTGAACAAGAAAAAAAATGAAAGTTTTTCCAATTTTACTTATTTTGCTTATACCTGTGAATGTTTTTGCAACAAATATCAACGCTTCGGCAAAGTATTCAACAATTGGAAATTGTTATTATTATGATCATCTCGCTAGTGGACATTGCAACCTAACTCTCGTTTGTACTCAGAATTCCGTTCAGAATAATTTATTTATTCCCAATGTTAAATCCATTTGCTTGAATCAGAATACTTACGCAGACTATGCGGATGGATATTTCAAAGGATGGATTGGTACAGTGAAATTTCAAGACTGTGAACGACCTGAAATTCCGGACAATTTTTTTACAGTTTATAACCATTTACATAGTTTGTATATGTCTCATCTTGGTTTGACGTCTCTTCAAGTTGTTTTTTTTGCGGATGCTGGAAAACTGGAATTTTTTGATGTTTCATACAATAAAATTGAAGAAATTCCATCGTTTCTATTTCTAAAAACAACCAAACTCGTCGAAGTGGATTTCTCCTTCAATAAAATCAAAGTAATTGATGATTTTGCATTTTCCGGTGATTTTAATTTGGTAAAATTGAACCTGTCACACAATCAAATTACAACATTTCATAAGAATATCATGAATAGTCATTCAAATTTAACATATTTGGATTTATCAAATAATCAAATAGCAGTTTTGAACTCGGACATATTTCAAAATCTTCAAAATTTACTTCAACTGGATTTATCGTTGAATTCAATTGAAAAAATTGACAGTACATTGTTCGTAAATCTAGTGCAACTGAAATATTTGAATTTGTCGCATAATAATTTAAGTAAAATTCCTAATGATATGTTTTCACGTTCAACAAAATTGAAAACATTGGATTTGTCGTTTAATGATTTGGAAATATTAGATGCAAATATTTTGTCATCAGAAGGAACACAATTTAAATTGCTTTCGATTGCTAATAATCAATTGCGAGAGCTAAATGGATTCACGAGTACACGCCTTCACAATGCAAAAATCGTTGGTATTGACAGCAATAAATTCAATTGTTCATATTTGGAAAAATTATTCGGATTGATCAGTTGGAAGAATTTGGACGGGATTTCAAATCGAATCAAATGTAATCATATTGAAACCTCTACCATTGTTGTTTCCATGCCAATAACGCAAACAAATTCTATGTTAAAAACATCAATATCACATTTTGTACCGTCGAAAACATCACAAACAAGCATTTTAAGTGTTATCGATGAAATTACAACAGAACGATTACATTCACCAGCAACACTCAAGTCAGAAGTAAAACTTCAATTGACAGAAGAAAATCAGAATCATCGCAATAATCAACATAATTTAAATGAACTGGATGAAGCTAAAAATGGGGACTCTTTTACAAAAACTCACGACTTAAATAAATGTTTGATAATTTTAGGGTTGATAAACACAATGGGTCTTCTCACTGCCGCATTTATATGGATTCGATCTTTTCTCCGTAAACGTATGACTGAGAGAAATAATTTTGCACAAGTTTTATACCATCGAGATGAAACTGTACCAATAAGTCCCATTGCAAATAGTTATTATGAAGTGATTCAAACGAAATAAGTCGAATTATTTCAATGTTTTTGTATGAAATCCTTTAATAAAAAAAAGTAAAGACTACATGGATTTTATTCATCCAAATCAAGAACGATGCCATTCACATTTATTAAACGTTTACATTTTCGATGTAAGATGCCCAACAAAATAAATTGTATATTCCGGATTGAGTATAAATAATAAAACAATAATTGCTAATGCAATTGAATTCATAATTCTTTGATAGGTGATTTTGATGTTTAGTAAGTGTTTTCTATGGCTATCACGAAAAATGTTTGTTTTTTTTATAGTGTTGCTATTCGTAAAGGCTCTCCAAAGTACCTATTTCTGATAGGCACTGATTTTTTCCACACTTGAAATCTAATGGAAAAAAATCGTTACCTTGGTAGTAGTACACAGAGTGAAGGAGGGCTGCTTGACCTCCATCAAATCATCAGTCGATAACCGTTTTAGGGCGGCGGGAGGTCACTCGCGATTTTCTAACCCAGTATTGTACCCGGTATCCGCCTTATGCACCACTATGACTTTCTTCTGTTTAAATCGTATATTTTACATTTTTTCCAAGTTTAGTTGAGAAATCTATGGAATTGACCAACTCATCTTACCTTTTGGTGATTTAGACTTGTGCATAACTTCGTTTCCTTAATAGTAAATAAGTAAGTAAAGGTTTTTTTTTTCATAGTCAAAGACGCTATTATCGTGAATTAAAATACATTGCTAGTCATTTACTTAAATTTAAATAGCTTCTTTTTCGTTTTTTAATCTAAGATTTTAATTTAAAATCCGAATCTCATCACTTTCAATTTGTCTTAAAATTAATAATAAATGGATCCGTCGATTTACAATTGTTGTGTGTCAATTAATGATAATTCCAATCCAATTGTTTCGGAATAACTATTTGAAATGAGAATTATTGGTTCAATGTCATTTTGATGATATGAAGCTTGGACAAAGTTACGTAAAAGTGATGGAATCCATACAATTGTATAAATGAGTAGACCTAAAGTGATTATCATCCCTAAAATTATCAAAAATTGGATTGATGTGTGCGTTTTTGTAACAAAATTAGATCCATTTTGTTCTTTCGAATCGAGCTGTTTTATGCGATTATTCTGTCGATTTCCTTCTGACAATTGATGTTTTACTTTTAACGTATTTGACGCAATGGTGGACTTTTTGACATTATTACATTTCTTACGATATGAATCTATATTATCCCACCGATGATTCAAATAAAATGTGGAAATATGAACAATTGAATTTATTGCTGCCAACGCCACTTATACTTATATTCGGAAGACGTGATCTCTGATTATTGTCAACCCAAAGCGTTAGCAAATTATATGCTTCTAAGGGGAAAATATTCACGTTCAATACTTGTAATTCATTCAACGATAAGTCTAATCGTCTTAATTGTTTTAAATTTGAAAATGTTCCATTGGGAATTTTCGTCAAATTATTACATGCCATAATCAATATATCAATTTTCACTAAATTCATAAATAGTTTACTGTCAATTTGTTTAATTGGATTAAATTATAAAACCAAATACTCTAAATTTTGAAGATTTTCAAATGTGTCCGAGTCCGAAATTGTTATTCGATTATTTGATAAATCCAAATGTTCTAACTTTGAATGAATACCAACGAATTTCTTATGAAATGTTGTGATTTGATTGTTTGTTATAATCAATAATTCCAAATTAAAATGCTTCACATTAAAAAAGGAAAAAAGGGAAAACAATAACAAATAAAACAAACACATTTCAAATAGCATTTTATACATTTCTTTTAAACTTTATTGACAACTACATTTTTATTTAGAACTAATTGATTTGGATTTAAATCACAAAGAGAGGATACAAAGCATTTATTTTACATTTGATCTCAATTTTCTTTAAACATTCTGTCTTTCTTGGTTTCTTCATCGCAATTTTCTCTTCCTTTTCCTTCCTTTCTTTTCTTTTCTTTTCTTCCTTTCCTTTCTTCTTTCCCTTCTTTCTTTTTCTTTCATTCTTTCTACAATGTTCGTTTCTTCCTTATTTTCTATACATATTCTCTTGTCATTCCTAATATTTAACAACTAAACTAATAATTACTCTATTTAATCAAATTAAGTCAAACATTACACTTGAAATTAGAAAAAAAAAAACACAAAAAAAAATTCAATTCAAGCTGAATTGGATCGATTTTCAATGGTACTAACTGGTTCTTCATTGTGTCGATGATACGAAACACCAGTAAAAATGCTGGTTTTATGTAACTGCTTTCGAATAATGAACCAAAACATTGTAACAACAATAATAATCAAACAAGCAGCATTAATCCAATTTGTAATAATAATCGATGACATTGAAATGGTAGGTTTTGAATATTGATGTGTTGCACGTGCATATAAAATATCATCTTGTGGCAATTGCGTTGTATCATCATAATCGTTAAAATCCGTACCTTCATTGATTGTATTGCATTCGCTTAATTTTTGAATGACATCAACATGTTTCCATGTCAGCAATTTAAATAAACCATTAAAATATGAACAGTTGAATTCGCTGATGCCGATAATTTTTGCTTTTGGTATACGTGAATTGGTGAAACCATTTAATTCTTGCATTTGATTATTTGAAATCCGTAATGTTTCCAAACTGCGTGCACGCGTTGATAAAATATCAACATTGAGTTTTTTCAATTTATTCGATGATAAATCTAATGTTCGTAAATTTTTTAATGGTGAAAATACGCCCGATTTAATTTCAGTTAATAAATTATTTGAAAGATCCAAATGCATTAATCGTCGCAGTGTTTCATCGCTAAATGTTTTCTTTTCCAATGCATTGAGTTGATTGTGTGCCAAATTTAATGTTTCCAATTTAAAATGGCCCGAAAATGCAAATACATTTATTTTCACAATTTGATTAAATGAAAAATCAATTGCAATAAGACTTTTCATTTTGTGAAATAAAAATGTTGGAATTTCTTGAATTTGATTGTGTGCAATTATAAAATGTTCCAATTCGATTAAATTTTCAAAAATGTGCGCATTCAATTCGGCAATATCATTATTTGCAAGATTTAAATACTTTAAATTGTTATCAGTATGAAATGAATCAATATTAAATTGATTAATTCGATTAAATGAAAAATCAATATGCGTTAAACTTGTACAATTTTTTAATTGATTTGTTGGCAATTCAGTGATTTCATTATGTGATACATTTAAATATAGCAGATTTTTTGCACCAATAAAATCATTTGGAATCATTTCAAGGCCAAGATATGACATATTTATCGTATGCACATTGTCATATAATTCAAATGTATTATTTGGTATAATTGGTCGTTCACAATTTAAAAAATCAATCGTTCCAATCCAATTTTTTTGAAAACCATCCAAATATTCTTTGTACAAATGTTGATTTAAGCAAATTGGCTTTGAATTTTCCGTAAACATATCAGTTACGGTGACATTTTGCGCACAAATAAATGTTAAATTACACTCTGAATATGAACCATCGTAATAATTACATGCACCAATTTGTTGATATTTTTCGGCAAATATTACGACGTTCAACATTAAACTGATCGAAATCAAAATCAATAAATTCACCTTCATTTTTGTTCTGTTTTTTTTTTTTTTTTAATTGAATTGCGTTGCACTTTAATCGTACTGAGGTGTAAACAACACTATTTGAAAATGTGGAGAGTATTTCAAGTATAAAGTACTAAAGTTAACTGATGACAAAATCACAAACAACAATCGTGTAGAAAACGATAAATTAGTAACAAATGCAGTCTAAATCGATCGATCAGAGTAAGACTGTTCAGAATGAATGGGAAAAACACACTGACCAGTTTGCTGCTTTTTTTTTCTTTTGTTCAATGTAATAACACGTTTTGATTTCATTCAAATCTTGTTTCCGCAGGTATTTTTAATACGCAAACAGCATTTGTTTTGTTTTTGTGTTTTGTACACAACCGGTGCTGATGACGGCTCTCTGTCACATTAACATATTCATATTTATTTGCTTACATCATACATATACGTGTCGATATACGATAACATATGAAAGAAATATTGAACACAAAAAAAAATCATATGTTTTTATAAGATTGCGGTGCTTGATACGAATCGCACCTGATTTTAAACATTTCTCGATTGATTTGGACGAACTATCGAATGAAGAGAGGAAATAGAATGAAATCACGTTCCATTTCTTTGAATTTTTATCTCAATAATAAATTGTGATCAAATGAATTCAATGAAATTCCGAGAATTCAAAATATTTGTTTTCATTGCATAGTTTTAGCATATTTAAATGTGCCTAATTGATGTTTTCAATACACATGCTAATGTGTGTTTTTGGTTTCATACAACAACAGCAACAAAAAAGTATGATAATAACGTGCTCAATCGAAGTTGTTTACTGTCCAATGTTCACATTCATTTTGAACAATTCGAATATGTCAAAATCACGACAACGAACAGTATGATAATAATATTAAATTGATAAATCTCATGGTTTAGAGCGAAATGCAGTTGGAAAACAAGAAATTTAAATTGTTTTGGATTTACCAAGTTTTGTTTTTTTCTTTGTCCCTTTCTCTCTCTCTCTCTCCTTCTCTCCCTTTCTGCTTCATTTCTCTGCTAATTTTTCGGTTGGATTCTGAAATGTTTGTTTTTTCTTCGGACTAAAAACAAACATTTTAATGCTAATCTCTGAAGCTTAATAAAGAACAAATACAAAAAAAAAAAAAAAAAACACATTTGATTTCGTCAATACAAGAAATTTTATTATTAAACAAGAAATGAAATTCTGCGAAATATTGATATGTAATCAGAAGGACTAAATATTAATAATTTAAGTAATTCGATTATGCATATAAAAAGTTGAAAAAAGACAATTTGTAAACGATTTTTAACTTTTTTTTGTTCATACGAAATTCTCGCTAAATTTACACAAATATTTTTTTAATTTGAAATTGTTGTGATTGGTTCATCATTGTATCGTTGATACGATACACTAGTGGCAATATTATTTTTATCAAATTGCTTTCGAACGATAAAAAACCAAAAAATTGAAAACACAATTACAATTAAACAAGCGGCATTAATCCAATTCGTTATAATTAGCGATGTTAGTGAAATTTCCCGAAAGTGTTCTGTGGTGGTGGAATTTTTTGTTTTCTCTTCATCGTCTGCTGAATCCGAGTCATCAGAGTTATTTAACTCTGTTCCTTCGATGGTTGTATTGCATTCGGCCAATTTTTTTATGTTGTCAACATGTGTCCATGTGAGTGTTTCAAGCAATTTATTGAAATACGAACAGTTAAATTCGCTGAGGCCAATAATTTTTGCTTTTGGAATGCGTGAATTGATGAATCCATTAAGTTGTTGCATGCCATTGTTGGCAATCGAAAGAATTCTCAAGTATTTTGCATGATTTGGAAGAATATCAGCATCAAGTTTTTTCAATTTATTGTTTGATAAATTTACGATTACCAAATCGTTCATTGATGAAAATGTTTTCGATTTAATTTCCATCAATGAATTGTACGACAAATCGAAATTTGTTATCTTCTTTAAATTGTCCAATTTGAATGCTTTTTCATTCAATGTGGTTAAATTATTATGAGCCAAATTTATGGTATGCAATTCAAAATGACCAGCAAATGAAAATTCATTAATTTTTGCAATTTGATTGAACGAAAAATCCAAATTGTGTAGACTTTTCATTGTGTGCAGCAGAAAATTTGGAATTTCATTTAATTGATTGTTTGCCATGTCTAAATCATATAAATTTGGAAAATTTTCAATAGTTATTGTGGTTAATTGATTATTTGCAAGCGACAAATGTTGCAATTCATTATCAAAACCGAATGGCTTTGCATCGATCACTTTGAATCGATTAAATGACAAATCCAATTGAAATAATTGTGGAAATTTTTTAAAGAAATTTTCCGATAATGTCGAAATTTCATTGTGTGATGCATTGAATTGATACACCGTTTGGGTATTTGAAAAGTTGTCAAATTCAAGCGTTTTTAAACCAAGATACGACATATTAACTTTATGAATATGTGTATACACTGCAAATAGATTATTTGGAATAATTGGTCGTTCACAATTTTCAAAATTTATCGCATTAATCTCATTTTTCTCCATTTGTTTCGTTTGATTGTAATTTGGGCAATTGAATACTTTTTCATTTGAATCGAATAAATTATTTACGCTTATCTTTTCATCACAAATAAATGTTAATTTATTGAAAATAAAAACTCCATGATAATTGCTATAACAATCACCAATTTCTTGATATTTTTTCGCACATAACAAATGATTTGCGGATAAAATGATCAAAATGTTAACAAAAATTTCCAAATTCATTTTAATTTTGTAGCAACTGATCAACAGAAGAATACTTTTGAACTGTCTATAACATTTGCAAATGTGAAGTCCAGCAAAATACAAAGTGTCCACGATCTATATTATAGAGTTGACAATCCATTCTCTGGATGGACGTATTTCGATTCTGTATATTTGAATTTGTCTCTGTGTATACGGCACATATAAACAAACTATAAATTACCCAATGATGTGGCATTGCTCATTCTACACAGAAGAAGGTTCGCGTTTCAATGTATTAACGATTCTTTCTTTGCTTTAAACCAGATTCTAACTACTAGAATTCATCACACCACTACAAATATAGTTCTTTGAGAACTACAAGAATTTTTGTTGCATTGAGGCAACAATCTATTGATCGACAATTTAGATTTTCTGATATTCGACACAACAGAACTCAAAATTCTTTCTTACAACACAACAAATGTCTGTAGTAATGTGATGAATTCTGGTTTAAATTCGCGAATGAGAAACACTCAAACGAGAAGAGCAAAATACGTTGAAACGAATGCCTTCTCACAAGTGGATACGCAATCAATATGTCAAAATTTCATATCATTTATGGATGGAATCGATCGATCTATTGGAATTGGCCAATGACCTTACGATTTATGAATTCGTTCAAAACGTAATTGAATAGAACAAAAACATCATATTCTGGACTAACATGATTACAAAATATTTGAAGTAGAGCTATCAACGAACTTTTCGGCTCGTAATGAACGAATGCAAATTTTTTTTTTTTCTCAAAACCAACTGAAATTCTGATTTTTCTTATTTCAAGTGAAAAGAAATAAAATAATTTTCACGCACGAATGCGCGTTCTCTCAAAAGAATTTTCATTTCCTTTTGACCTAAAACGTTTAAAATCAAAATGTCATAACTTGCGTTCGTTCATTACGAACGAACATTTCATTGATAACTCTTATTCGAAATGCACTTGATTTTCAAACGCATTTGAATACGAAATTACCTTGAATATTTCAAAGTTTATTGTTACGTTGTTTGTTTATGGACATAATTTGCATGTATTGCTTCGTTTTTCATAAGCGATATTAATATCTAGGGGAATTTATCGAATAAATATCCGTAGAAATCTGCAAAAAATCTGCTCAGATTTTCTAGCACTAAAACATCAAATATTGAGTGTTGCCTACGAATATTTGCGGATTTTTAGCAGATAGCGCGGATATTCACTCTATGATCACGAAGAATATCCGCTGCAAATCCAAACTATCTGCAATATCTGCAATACATCTGATTTGATAAATTCCCCTAGATTAATATTTTATTTCCCATTCATATTTTCAATTTAAAAAAAAGGAATTTCTCGAAACATAAAATTTACATACATACAGGTTCTATGATGATAGAGCATTAAAAGTCATTGTAGAAAGAGTCAAGAAATTAAAGTCCAAAGAATCATTAAAAAACCAGTTTATTGTTTAGTCGATTCAAGCAAACAATAATCACTTACGAGTTGTAAACACTGCTCATAAACATGCATTAATTGCAATTTTAGTTCTTTAGATGATTTGAATAATAATATTGCCCTACAGTCAAAATTGACAATCTATGAGGTCTGGAACACAAAGCATCAAATTAAGTGTGCAATTTTATTTCGAGTAATTTTTAAAGTGCTCTTTTTCATGAAATATCCAAACATTTGACCTTTTTTTTAGTAATTCCAAACATTTCCAGTTTTTTTTTTCTTTTAAATGAAGAGAATTTATTGAAAAAAACAACAACAAACTATTTATTAAATTTGTTAAATTTATTTTAAAAAATTGAATTTAAAAGATCGAAAAAACAAATTGTGAAAAAAAAGTCAATTGTTACTTTTACAAATCTAATCTAAGATGTTTGCCAATTGTTCATCATTTTTATGATGACAATGTGATTCTAGTGAAAATGCTCGTCTTGTGCAATTGCATTCTAATGATAAACCAAAATAATGTAAACACAATAAAGATAAGACAAGCGGCATTGATCCAATTCGTAACAATTAGCAATGTGATTGAAACGTCCAAAATGCGTTCTGTGGACATTGATGTATCACGATGTTGTTCTGCGGTGGGCGTTTTTTGTGTTTTCTCTTCAAGTGTTGAATCAGTATCATCATAGTTGTTGAAATTTTTCCCTTCATCGACTGTATTGCATTCGCTTAATCTGTGAATGTTGTCAACATGTTTCCATGTGAGTGTTTCAAGTAAATTATTGAAATACGAACAGTTGAATTCGCTGATGCCAATAATTTTTGCTTTTGGAATGCGTGAATTGATGAAACCATTAAATTCTTGCATGCCATTTTTTTCAATCGAAAGAATTTCCAAGTTTTTCGCATGATTTGGAAGTATATCAGCATTAAGTGTTTTCAATTTATTGTTTGATAAATTCAATATTTTCAAATCATTCATTGTTGAAAATGTTTCTGGTTGAATTTCCGTTAATGAATTGTTTGATAAATTCAAATATTTTAATTTCTTCAACGATTTTAATTTGAACGCTTTCTTATCCAGTTTGGTTAATTGATTGTGTGCGATATGAATGTGTTGTAATTCAAAACTTCCAGCCAATGAAAATTCATTAATTTTGGCAATTTGATTAAACGATAAATCAATATGAATGAGACTTTTCATTGTACGAAATACAAAATTTGGTAATTCAACTATTTGATTATTCGATATGATCAGCATATTTAAATTTCGTAAATTTTCAAAATTGTTAATGTTCAATTTGGTAATTCGATTAAATGATAAATCGATGTGAATAAGCTCCTTCATTGTGCGAAATAAATTTTTTGGAATATCAGCAATTTGATTATTTGATATGCTTAAAACAGTAACCGATCGTAAATGTTGAAAAGAATTTGACGACAATTTGATAATTTGATTATGATCAAAATTTAAATGACCTAATTTATTTTCTGAATTAAATGAATTTGAATTGATAGCTTTGATTTGATTAAATGACAAATCTAAATCTAATAATTTTGGACATTTTTTGATTAGATATTCTGATATTTCAACAATTTCGTTGTGTGATGCATTTATTTGTATTATATGATCGGTGTTATGTAAATCGTCAAATCGAAGCTCACTTAAACTGAGATATGATATATTTACATTTTTAACTTCTGAAAATACCGTAAATAGATTGCTTGGAATAATTGGTCGTTCACAATTTTCAAAATTAATAAAATAAAAGCTAGATTTTTTTATCGTATCAATGATTTCGATATTTGGGCAAGCCAAATTCTTCACATATGGATCAAACATATCAGTTATGGTGATGTTTTCGTCACAAATAAATGTTATGTCCGTGAGTAAAACAGAATAATCTCCAATCACATTTCGTTTCACTTTGTGATTGCAACTACTGATTTTTTGATATTTTTTTCCAAATGTCATTTGATTTGCTGACAATGCGAGTAAAATGAAAGCGAAATTTTTTAAATTCATTTTTATTGAATTTTTGAAATAAATCAACTGAACGATATGAAGAACACTTTTGAACTAAACTAATGCCAATCGATTTGGTATGTTGAAGTAAAGAATGGAATTTCAGTTGAAGTTAAGTCTGGAGCATTTTTTTAAGCATTTCAGTAATTTCAGGTAAATGCGTAGTTATTTTATTATATTCTATTTAAATATTCAGGAAAAGATATTGAAAATCATAACCAGATGGGCAAATAAATACCGAGAAGGGGAAAGAGATACGGAGAATTATATTGAAAAACTCTAGACTATTGTCAATCGAACTTTGTGAAATTTAATTCTGAAACAATATCAGGTAGTTAATAATTAACGAAGAGAATTTTATTATCACATGCACAAACAAACAAACAAAAAAACAATAAAGAAAAAAAGATGATCAGGACATTGAGACTGAGAAAGACAAACAAAATGGAAATTGAGAAATAGAGAAAGATGGACAAAGAAAAAGTAAACATACATTGTAAAATCTGTATATATTTATATATATAGTATATATCTATTGAGTAGATCGAGAGGAGAGTACGTGAAAAAATTCAAAATAATTTTGAAAAATGAGAGTATGGAAAACATCAATTCGGCTATACTAAAGAGGAGAGCATGTTCACTTAAATACTAAATACAATGCAAAATCATAAAATCCGTACTCTCTTTTAACTATTTTTAGTGTTACAATTACTTACTCTCCATTTTTGCTATAAAGTCGGATGAACATACTCTCCTCTCGATCTACTCAATAGATATATAAACGTGTACATATATGCCAAAATATGCTGCTAAGAAAAGAGATAGATATAGGAGATTTTACAATGTTTGAAAGTAATTTTAGACAACTTACAAATTGTTTTGTGGAAATAAAAACAAAATAAAAAAAAAAAAAACTAATTGTTTTGTAAATTTGAATATATTCACATTTCTTCTTTTTTTATCTGCGAAAATACTCACACAAAGAAAAAAGACAGTTTTCACATCTTGTGATGTTTATGACCATATATGGGCAAGGTGAAGAATCGCAGGGGGAGGGGGGTAAGATGAAGAGCTAAAAAAAAGGTCTTCGATTTTGATGGAAGTTGATTTTGATGGCAGACATTTTATTTTTTTTTTTTTTTTTTTTTTGATGATGAGCTAAATCAATATTTGAAAATAAATTTGAAAAATTCGAGGGGACGGGGGTCCTCTCGGAGAATTTCAGGGAGGGGGGGGGGGGATTAAAACCAAAAAAAAAAAAAAAACAAAAAAACAATTTTGATTTTTTTATATGAAAACATTTTATTTTACTTTAAAAAGACTTGAAAAAAATTGAATTGAAAACATTTATAAAGAAAAATGAATTTAATTTTGTCAACAATTTAATTTTCATTTGAAATATTTGCCAATGGTAGATCGTTATGTCGCTGATACGAGTACATAATGTTCGATTTGTGTAAATGCTTTCTAAAAATAAACCAGAATATTGTGAGAACAATCAGGACAAGACAGAAGGCGTTGATCCAATTCGTTACAATCAGCGAAATTGAAATTTCTGAAATGCGTTCTGCGGTGAAAGAAATATTCCGAAGTTGTTCTGTGGTCGACGCTTTTTGTATTTTCCCATCCAGTACCGGATCAAAATAATCGTAATTATTGAATTCATCTATTCCTTCCTCGGTTGTATTGCAATAGCTCAATTTTGTAGTGATATCAACATGTTTCCATGTTAGTGTTTCAAGCAATTTATTGAAATACGAACAGTTGAATTCACTGATGCCAATAATTTTTGCTTTTGGAATGCGTGAATTGATGAAACCATTAAATTCTTGCATGCCATTTTTTTCAATCGAAAGAATTTCCAAGTTTTTCGCATGATTTGGAAGTATATCAGCATTAAGTGTTTTCAATTTATTCTTTGATAAATTCAATATTTTCAAATCATTCATTGATGCAAATGATTTTGGTTGAATTTCCGTTAATAAATTATTTGATAAATCCACATATTCTAATTCCTTCATCGATTCAATATTAAAAACTTTTCTATTCAATGTGGTTAATTTATTGTAACCTAATCGTATTTGATGCAATTTAAAATGGCCAGCAAATGAAAATTCATTTATTTTTACAATACGATTAAACGAAAAATCAACATTGGTCATACTTATCAATGTATGAAATACGAAATTTGGTAAATTAACAATTTGATTATTCGATAAACGTAAATCGTATGCGATGCTTAAATTTTCAAACGTATGTGCCGTTAATTTATAAATTTCATTAAATGAGAAATCAATATAGTAAAGTTTTTGCAGTGTGTCAAATAATTTATTTGGAATTTCAACAATTTGATTATGCGAAAAATCCAAAGAATTTAATTCTCCTAAATGTTCAAATGTATTTGATGATAATTTAGCAATTTGATTATGTGCAAAATTCAAATATGCTAAATTATTGTTTGGCGTAAAAACATTTGGATTAATAATTTTGATTTGATTAAATGACAAATCCAATTCATTTAATTGTGGAAATTTTTCCAATAAATTTTCCGGTATTTCAACAATTTCGTTGTGTGATGCATTAATATAAAATACATTTTCGATGTTACTAATGTTGTGGCCGTCAAATGGAAACATTCTCAAACCGAGATATGTCATATTAACTCTGTAGACGCCTGAATAAATCGTAAATAGATTACTTGGAATCATTGGTCGCTCACAATTTTCAAATTTGATTATATCAACATTGCTATAAGGAATGTCTCTTTCGTCATTTGAGCATCTAAATTTCGTTACATTTAAATCAAATAAATTGGTTACACTTGAGTTTTCATCACAAATAAATGTTACTTCATATATTTTCATCATTGAATAGTATGATCTAGATATTGTTGAACAACTACTAATTTTTTGATATTTTTTTCCAAATATCAATTGATTTGCACACAAAATGAACAAAACGAAAGTGAACAATTTTAAATTCATTTTTATTAAATTTTTCGGATAAATCAACTGACCGATATGAAGAACAATTTTGAACTAAGCAAATGTCAATCGATTTGTTGTGTTGAAGTTAAGTCTGAAGCATTGTTTAAACAGTTCAGTCCATTCAGGTAAATGAGTAGTAATTTTATTATATTCTATTTAAATATTCAGAAAAAGATGTAGAAAATCGTACCAGATATGCAAAAAAATACCGAGAAGGGCAAAGAGAGACGGAGAATTAAATATGAGAAAAAGAAAATGTTTTACATGTTACTTGGTTTTACATTAGTAATGTTATGGTTTTGTTAAATATGGTTTCAATTTACATGAATTGTATACTCGGTTTTTTGTCCCATTTGTTTTATGACACTGGACCAAAGTCAAGGCATCTAGTTTATGTTGTACGTGACACCTTAAATGTTTATTTTGAAAATCGTCTCAAAGTATTTTTTTCCCCAATTTTTCGGAAAAAATTCGATTTAAAACAAAAAGGTCCTGAAAAAAATCATTCTTTACAATCGAACAGTCGAATTTTCTCTACAATCGAACAGTCAGAAAAATTTGAACATTCAAAATGAATATTTATATTACGTTCTAAACGTCTTGTCTCCCTTCCAAATCACATTTTTGATTCAAAACAAAAACAAAGTATTTTCCCAAATTCTATGGATATATGTGCATAGAGAAAATTATAAAAAAAAAAAAAACATTTTAATTTCTGTCAGATAATGAAATTCGTACTTCAATGTCTCTATGCAAAACACATAGATTGATAATTTAAAGAAAAAATTTGGCATCTTCGTATATTTTTCGCAAAAACCATAATCGCATTCCTTATTCTCTTTGAAATTTTTTTGTTTTAAAGTTCAAAATCTTTTGTTATTTATTTGAAAAAACCCAACAGTTTGTTCAACAACATTTACGAAAATGTTTTTGTTTTCACTCATATTTTGTTGATATTCTTTGAATTTGAATTTATAAAGTTGAGAAAAATGAATGAAAAACAATTACTTTTTGAACAAAAAATATTTCCCAATTTAACTATATGAAAATAGAAAAAGTTACCATTGATGAGTTCCTTTGATTTTTTTTTAAAGGACCTTTTCACACAAAACTGTTAATAATAATTTTTTTTATTTTCTAAAAATTCTTAAAAACACATTGAAATAACATACAGTCTGATGTTTGATAAAAACTAGAGGTTTGATTGATAAAAACTCTACTAAAAACATAAACTTTGTTCACAAATTGAAACTTTATTTGCTAGCACAATATCTGCGAAAAATTGTTCTCATAAAATCACTTAATAGTTCATATCATTTGTATGATGAGTATGAAAAAGACTAGAGGCTAGACATTTGGATTCGGATTCTTATTTTGCGTCGGATTAATAGTAATAGCGGTATTTGTCGTTTTTGGTTCTATTCGTCTGTGAGCTCAACACATATAAACAATGTACATTTCAATGGACATAGACTGTCTAGTGTCTATTGAAATGTACATACACTCACTTTATTTACACATTGACAACATATGTAAATCCATGTTCCAATAAGTTCGTTGATTTTGACAGATGAATCAACGTACTTATAATTTTGACTAATGATTTGGAGAACTTGATGTTTTAAATATAAATATGATTTTTATTTTATTAATTTCATATATTACAAATGTATATTTGTTTAAAATTTATTCAATCATCAATTTGTTATCCAAAACATTTACAAATTTTGTAAAGTACACATAATCGCCGTATATATATATTCAATAAACTTATTTATATGAATTATGGATTATTGGAATCATGGTAATAACGATAATCACGGGAATCAAGAGAATCGGATTTTAAAAATGGTGTCTACCTCCTAGGAAAAAGACAATAAAATTCTTTGAAATAATCTAAAATTCTAAATAAAATGAAAAATTAAAATTTATCTATGCTCATTGTTTTATAGCGGCTATTTTCAATAGCATTTCGTAATTCCAATTCACTGCGACGATGAAATTCGTTTTCCAATTGATTTTTTCGAGATCGTCGTTTATTAAGCATGTAAAAAATGCAAGCAATTAGAATGGCAACTAAACATGCGATGCTCGAAATGACATTTACCCATGACATTAACACGAGATGATCAACGGTATTTAAATGATAATGTTCTGTACTTGTTGTGTCATTACCATTTTCTTCAATGGTTTCCTTGCTCTTTTTTTCTGTCATTCTCTTCGACCTTCAAATTGACATTCTCTCTTGTTTTTTCAATTTCATTCTTTTCTTCAACACTGTTGATTGTTGATGGATAATCGATCATTGGAAAATTGTCATAGTTCTCATTTGGTACGAAATCTCTCTCAATGATAGTCGACGACGCATCATTAATTTTTTCAGTCATATTCATCTTTTCATGATCAAATTCCTCATTATTTTCTTTATTTTCGTCCTTCAAATATCCATCATCCGTACAATTAAAATCCAGATTTTTCCATTTAATCGTCTGCGATAATTGCATCAAATACGTGCAATTGAACTTATTACTACTGATGCCACTAAAATTTGCATTGAAATCCACGAAACCATTGATTGCATGCAATTGATTATTACCTACAGACAGCAATTGTAGTTGTGATATTTTGGATAAAGCCACATTCTTTTCCATTTCACATTGTGTTAAAAAAATATCAACATTTAATGTTTTAAGTTTATTATATGACAAATCCAATATTTGTAAATTGTTCAGTGAAAATGTTCCGGCATCAATAGTCGTCAATTTATTTTGCGATAAATTCAATTGTTTGAGCTTCGTGAGTGCGGCAAATAAACGTTTGTTTAAATATTCAATGAAATTTCCCGATAAATCAATTTGTATCAAATGAAGGTAATTTTTAAAGGAATCCACATCAAGTTGCTTTATGTGATTGAATGAAATATCAAAATGTGTTAATTTCTCAGTATTTTTCATGAGTTGTTTATCGAATTTCGTTAATTGATTGTGTGATAAATTCAATATTTCCAGTTTAAAACCACCAATAAGTTCGTTAAGTTGCCGAATATTATTATATGAAAAATCCACATCAACGATTTGTTCAGCTTTTTCGAATATTACCGATGGAATCGCCTCAATTTGATTATGTGATGCATTCAATTTCTTGAGATTTATCGCTTCAGAAAAAATATTCGCTGAAAGTGATTGTAGGCCAGTGTTTGACACATCAAATGTGTGAATATTGTAATATGTTTTAAAAAACATTAACGTAATTTCAAGATGTTCACAATCGATGAAATTTATTATACCAAACCAATAACGATAAAAATCAACACGATTCTTGCATGTTAATTTCCCTTCATGCATTAACATCAATTTATTTAAACGTATCGGTGCCGTACAAATGAATGTCATGACATTTTTTTCGATAATTCCATTATTATGGAAAATACAATCACCAACATCGCGATATTTTGTTATATTTGCACAATTACACATAAGAAAAATGTGACAGATGTAAATGATGACGATTTTTTTTAGGTGCATTTTTATGATTTCGAGAATTCGAAGTCAAGTTAACCGACAAGTTCAATCTTCACTTATTTCTCTTCAAATCTATGGCCAGTGAAAATCGATTTTCGATTGAATTTAGCTTTGTCTTCGACTCAGTTGAGTAATAATTATTATTACTAAGAAAATTTTAACTAAAAAAAAAAAAAAAATATATAAAACTTGTTGAAATTTTCTCAAACTGAAATTCAATTCGACCGTCTGAATCATTTAAATAAAACTCACAAACTGAACATAAACAATGCATTAAGATTTGATATCGCATTTGAGAATAATAATCAACAATTTAAATGTGGAATAACACAATGAATTTCATAATGTCGAATCCATTGACTTAGTTTTGATGCATTACACTAGTGCAACATATGTTATCGTATTAAAACCACAGCTGCAAGACGGTTTTATCTTGTTTACTAGTTGCTAATTGCGATATCGCTGTGGGTTCTTATTTTATCATTAATGCAAAGATCGTATTCACCAGTGAAGTTGAATCAGCATCCTTTTAATTCTGCTTGGAAATTGCAGAAATTGGCTTGAGAATTGTGAAATAAAATGCAAATAAAAACTTGCATAACGATAAAATAGATAAAAAAAAAAAAAATCAAAACGATAAAATGGTCGTTATTTGCTCGAAATCGAGCTCAAGGTTGAATAGATTCAAGGTTGAAATGAAATCATACAATTTGTATGTAGAACTGGATCACATATCCAGAACTGATGGCGATAAGACTATGATTCGTTGAATTTGCTTTTAAACAGTGTCAAAGGGGAAGTGGTTCGTCAGAAATATTTTTTTTTTTTTTTTTTTCAAAAAACAATTCTTCAGCATTTTTTGTCATTTTTCTTTCAAGGAGCCACTTTAATTTTTTCCTTTGACATGAATCACAATGACCTAACTAATGTTACAATTTTGAGTTTTTTTTTTTGTTAAATTATATTTAAGACTGTTTGACACATGAAATTTTCTTATTGAATTGTAAATTGATTGATGAAAACTGCTATATTTTGAATTCATTCTTTAAGTAAAAACCTTCCTGATTCTAATTGGCACCATCTTTTGAATATGAATTACTCAATCCGAATATGGCAAATTCCTTTCCACAAAATTTACATTGCTCAGTGTCTCTTAGTTCGGATAAAGTGGTTTCAATAATTCCGATAAACATATTGCCAATTATTTTTTGCACATTTTGTTCACCGTGTCGTTCATCATTTTTGTCTTTATGTTCGGAATATTCAAATGGATTATCATTTATCCATCTTGTGATGGCCCGCATGCTGATCGATTGAATAAAACTTTGAAATGCTGCTTCAAAGTTTGCTCTTCGTTTTCTCTTATTGATAGCTTTACGATTGTGCTTTCGACGAAGAGCTTTCAACTTACAAAATGCTTCGTATTCAACTAAAATGCGACTATTACGATTGTTGAATCGGAACGGTATAATTTTGATATCAATTTCTGTAGTGTTGTCCAAATATTTCGTCGAGATAATTTTTGGATTGTTTTGTGCAAAACGCCACGGAATTCACTTTGTCGTTTGAAACGTTTTCGATTTCTACAAATAATTTTGTTGCGATTTACTTTCATCTTTATGCATTTTGATATGGCAAATTTTTAATATTATCAACTGAGAATATTTTCATGGCGACTGAGATTCGAAATGATACAGTCGCGTTCAAATCAATATATTGGCTTTTGAAACGAAATTTAGGATTTTACATTGATTTGCGCAAAGAAAATTCAATAAGAATATCTGGAAAATTTCAATTTCTCGTGATCACTTTAGAAAGAAAGTGCAAGAGAGAAGGAGAGGGAGAGAGGGAGGAAGAGGGAAAGAGTGGGAAAAATAGAGAGAAAGAAGCGAGAAGAAAGAAAACGAAAAAAAAATTCATTTGAAATTGAGCAATGAGCAACAAATCGAATTTTTCTGAGTTAAATTTGTAAATTTATTTGAAATCGAGCAATGAGCATATGATAATAAGCATCAGCAACGCATCCATCATTCGGAGCAATCTGGCGAGACAAGTTTTGTTTCCATCAGCGTATTATACTTGCACAAATAACATATGCGTGGCGAATGACACCATTCTTTGTGTTTCACTTTGAGCTCTTGCATCGTAAATCCTTTTTGACAAACCGAACAATATAATTCATACTTTTTTGCGTGTTGCTTAATATGTTGCCTGAGTCTATCTGCACTTTTGAATTCGATCATACAAAGATCACATTGAAATATTCCCTTCAAATGTTCTATCATGGAAATAAAACGAATCAAATAATGTAAATGATTGAACATGAGATAAATATGGATGGAAGATCAGTTCACAGAAAAACTCTTACCAGAATGCGGTTCATAGATAATTGGTAAATCTGTTGTTTTTCGCTTCTTTCTTGAATTTTCACGCCAAGATTTGGATGTCTTTCTCTTTCGGTGGCGCCTTTTCGCTTCTAATGCTCTTGCACTGGATACAGATTCATCTCTCATTTTATAGAATTCGGTTTCATCCGAATCAACGATATTTAAATGAGGTAGATTTTCAGCGTTTGATTCTGGAAGCGAACCTTGTTGATAATATGGAATTTTCGGTTCTTCAACGTTTTGACTTGACGATTTTCCAACTCTCCAGTTTGGTATTTGTTGAAAATCTGAACTAAATACTTGTTGAACGTCTGAGCTTGGACTTTGTTGGAAGCCCAAGCTTGACGCTTGTTGAATATCTGAATTTGGTGGTTGTTGAAAATCTGAGCCTGGAGGTTGCTGAAAGTCCGAACTTGGCTCTTGTTGAAAGTCTAAATTTGACACTTGTTGAACATCTGAGAATGGATCAACGATAATTGGTATGGGATCCGAATTACTTAACATTTCTTCAGTGGATTCCGTATTATTTTGTTCAACGTCATGCTCATTTATTCTATTTGTTGATTTTTCATCAAAACTCGTTCCTGGATTCAGTACCTGTTCAATAAATGGCACAGACTTGATACCAGATGATTCACGATTGTTGGTGTCGATCTCCTTACTAAATTCATCAATCATATCTTGCTTTTGAGTTTTGTCATTAGAACTCATTTGAGCTTTGTTGTATGCTTCAATAATTCTACACATGAAAAAATATTCCAAAATTGAAAAAGAAAAAAAAAATACGCAAAAAAATGTTTTCGAAGAATTTCCTTAGAGAACAACTTTGAAAGAAAAAATTTCTCACCGATCGGGCATTGTTTCAACGAAAAAATCTTTGAACCTTTTATCGAATAATAAATTATTTGGAATTTCATTTTTTATTATTTCCACCAATTTAATTGTTTCAAGTTCGATTTTATTCCAGTATTCGCAGAGACTATTTTCCACATTTTTTACTACACATCCATTTAAATGAAAAAATTGATCATTTTCTATAGAAGAACAATTTGCAGTTAGAAAATGCAATCATTAATCAAAAAGAACAAAATCTTAATGAAATACTCTCTGTTTATTGTAAGTCAAGCATCTTACCGTATTTTTTGAAACTTGACATATCTCCGTTCCAATGAACTTCTGAACTGTGTGATTTTTTATCAATTGAATTTGAAAAATGTAAGTTATTTTTTGTTGATAATTTGCCAGTGTTACACACTTTGATTTTCATATTTCTCTATGTTTGCTCCGTTTAAAATTAGTTCAAGAAAAATTGAAGTAATTCCTAAATTTCAGGAAAAATTCCAATTCTTACTATGATTTGAAGTATAAAATGTATAATTTTTTATTTTAATTTGGTTTTTTGAAAAACGTTGATTTTCGAAATGGAAAAACGAATGAAAAAAGTTGAAAATTACTTTGCAAAAGATGAATTATCATTTGGCTATATTTAGATCCTTTTTCTGTACCTCTTCCTCCTAGTTCAACATTTTTTATTTCAGTCAACTTGAATAGGAAATATTTTGAATTCTTCATGTAATGTGGTTTCAATTTACAACAAAAAAATCCGAAAGAGAGTGACGTGATTGCAATCGTATTTGTGTTCGTGATTTTTCTTTCTTAAGTTGGTTTCACATTTGTTGAAACATCGTGCTCAGGTTCAGTTCAATTGCAACACATGGTATCGGGCATTTTATCGAATGAAGATGAAAAAATTTTACACGAGAAAATGTGTCGCTATCGTCAATATGAATGTCATTTATGACAAAAACATACGTCCGATAAGTGCATTTTGGCTACCTATATGCGAGTTCATCACACCGTACATAAGTCGATTCAATGCAAAGTATGCAATCGTCATTTTTTGTTTAAACATGCGCTCCCTATGGCGAAAATGCCGTGAAATGCCTATTTTGGACACTTTTCATACAAAAATCATCATTTACACTGGATATATCTCCATTTGACAGATCCACTACGCGGTCATCATCCATGGCTGAAAATTTAATGGTTTCTATTCTTGAACTACCCTAACAATTCTGTATCACCAGATTTTTTTTTATGGGCTCGTTGAGAATGAAACACGCCAATCGAATAAACATGCGGAGACTTAATATAAATAGTTTGTTTTGCTTTAGTTGTATTTTTAATTTCTCAATGAAGTGTTTTTATTATTTTATTTCAAAAATATTTATATTTCGATAATTTAATAATAGAAAAATATTTTATTGTACATAAATATTTAATTATTTTTACACATAATCAATTTTTATTCAGATTCAGTATCAAATGTTGGTGAATCTAATTTATGTTTGTTCGTTTAGATGGCACTTAACGGGAACATTCACATACAAATGTACAGGGCTATATAGACTGCTTACCAGGGTGGCCTGTTGTTCTTTTTCGTCTAATGATGCTCCCTAATGCATTATTTTTGAACACTTCGTGCATATATGAAATGAGTTTATTGTGGGTCAGTGACTAAAAATAATAATGTAAACCTTGTATGCATAAGGGGTCATGCAGTCTGCAGACTGATTAGTACAGCTTCAATCCGCCATAAAAGAACCATATTCTTTGGATAAATCAATCGCAAATTCAACAAAATGTTTTCAAATGTATTTTTCAGGTAGAAAATCTGACAAACATAGAAAAGCAATCAACCAACTGAACTTATCTCTCTTTATTCTTCAGAAAGCGATTGGATGCATCGACCAAACGATAAACAATTTCCATTATATCTTGTTTAAATGCTGAAAATGTTTCTTTTTATTGTTTTTTTATGAAGAATGTTGATCGCATTACTCTTTTTGATAATAAAAATGGTAAAACAAAAGAAAAAAAAAAAGGAAAAGAAAATCTAAATCTTGTCATAGGTAATTACAATGGAAAACATTTCAAGAAATATTGTTTTACTGGGCTCAAACAAAAAACATTGAAACTAATTAGGCGTCAAAGAATTGACGTTCATCAAAAATATGGTAAAATTCATAAAGATGAGAATGACCAAAACTCAGCCACAAAATAAAATTCACAGAAAATTCCAAACATGAAATGAAACGATTGCAACAATTTTGAATAAACATCTGTAAATATCATGCAAAAATGCTATGTTAATAAATCTTTCTTCATTTTCTTTTTCATTAAATATTCGATTTAAAGAGGAATAAAATATTCCGAATGAAATTCCCCCTTGAATTATGAATTGAATCCGATTTTTTTTATCGCTTTCATTTGGTTTACCTGAAAAAAATGCCAAAAAGTAAACGCTGAAACAAGATTTTCAATATCAAGAAATTGTGTTTTTTATATAAAAAGCTCAAAATTCTCTCATGCGTTGATATCAAAGAATATTGAATCAATTTACTCGATATTTTTTTATTGATTATTTTTACTTTTTGAAGTTGAAGTGAAGAGTAAAACTTTGCGTCTTGTTTTGGAATGGGGCGAACATCACATGTAATGTAAGAAGTTAGGTATTACGAATGGGGCAAACATTCCTTGAATGTTGATCATTGTAAGTGAAACACATTGTTTAAACGATTGACTGAACTACTTTTCCCGTATTTTGGTAGAAATTTATTAATTTTTTCGTTTGTTTTTTTGGATTTGGTTTCAATTTATCAACTTTGTTCCATCTCATCGCGGCCGCGAATTATTCGGACATCAATCGATTGTTTCAAATGGCTACCAAAACTGTAGCAGACATGCATGAAAGGACATATGCCCCAAAGAATTCGTGAGATTTTCGACTTGGAATATCACTCAGAAGATGAAAAAGAAATAATCAGACAGGAGGATGAATGGTGCAAACAACAAGACACTGTACCGAATTACACAAAATCCATGAATAAACAAATCGAAAAACAAATTATCACGAGAGAAAGGACATCAATAACAATAACAATAGCAAAAGAAATAGAAGAGCACAAAGCCAATCCAAATCATTCCTTATATACAAAGAAATACAAACATATAAATTTGAAAAAAGCCAAAAACAAAACAAATTAAATAAATAAGAAATGGTTCATTTGACAAAAATTGCGATGAAAATTTCACTCAATTCAAACCAACTTTTCAAAGAAATACCAAAAGGTGAAATGCAAAAACAATCGCTAAACAAATGACTTCTACTTTTCCGCACACATTATCTATAAACGAACTTTTGAAAAAAAATGTTCAAAACCGTGCCGATAACGATATCAACCAAAAGTAGTTTTGAGGTCTCTGTGGTCCGCCCTATCACGCTGTGCCAATGGAATATCTGTTCGTGATTTTTTTTTTTTTTATTTTGTAGACTAGTGCTATCTGTGTGAATAGAAATTAAATAGTTTCATGATTTTATTTAGTTGAAAACAAGAAAGATTCCAAATTTTTTCCTGGCAAATCAACGGAAAATAAATAGTCTCACTTTTATAAGTTGAGCTCTCACCTTATTATTCAAAAGTATCTTATTTTCTATGTAAGAACAATGCAAAAAAATAATAATGTCATTAATAATTTGTCAAAGATACCTAACTCTCTATGTGAGCAATGTAAGAGTTTTTGATAAATGTATGTGAAGTAAACAGGAACGCTCCTTTGTCTTTTTGTATTGAACTAACGAAACGTACGTGTGAGAGCAATGTTAATGTATTGTAGTCTACAAAATGAAAAAAAAAAAATCACGAACAGATTAAGCCCCAGCAAAATTTAACCTCTGCGAAATATAATAGAAAAAAAACTATTCATGGAACGAATCATTCAAATCACAGGCTTGAATTGACGTCAAGTGTCCAAGGTCAATTGGATTTGAATTGCTTGATTGGGATCGAACCGGTGGCAGTGATCCACTCGGCAGGTGTGTTAATTCGTAATTATATTTTGTGTAAATAATGAAAAAAAAGCACATTAGTCAAATGGACTGATTATTCGTATTATTGATACCAAATCGATAATAATATACACATACACTGCGCGAACTAATTTTACCGACACTCACATTTTTGAAAATATCTTCACAAAATGAAAAGATTTCGATTTTTTTTTTCATTGCATTTTTATTACAAGCTATTTACTGAAATATCACAAAAACATTATCAAAAAAAAATTTGTATTTATGGTATTTTTTTTGATTTTTCGATTTTTCGCTCCCAAAAAGTGCGAACTAATTTTACCGACACTTGACATTTCGAACGAAACAAGCAGTGTTGCTTACATTTTTGCGATCTGTTTTGATGTAATTTACCGTTATGCATCTTTTTACGTCTATTGGTGCAATTTCGCAATAGTTATTACGCAGTTGTCTTCCAAAATTCAATCGATCAACAATGGGACACGGTAAACGATTAACTGACGCCGAAAAGGCCAAAATTTCTACATTAAAAGACTATACAAAAATGTCAAATCGTCAGATAGCATTGGAAATAGGTCGAGGCAGAGACGTTGTTGGAAATTTTCTCAAAAATCGCGAAAACTATGGCCAAAACAAGCACACCGGTCGGCCATCAACCGTTTCAACGGCGCAAAAGCGGCTTTTAATTCGATGTGCGGCGAATAGTTTCGAGTCTGCCCGGCAATTAAGGACTGAAAACAATTTGTCTGTTGGTGTTCGACGTGTTCAAAAGATTTTAAGTGGTTCACAACGTCTAAAATACAAGAAAATGAAGCGTAAGCCAATGTTGTCTCCAGCCAATATTGAAGAGCGGAAGAAATTCGCTCTGGATCACATTCATTGGACAAACAAATGGCGCAAAATCATTTTTTCGGATGAAAAGAAGTTCAATTTAGATGGTCCAGATGGATTTGCCTATTATTGGCACGATTTGCGCACCGAAGAAATGATTTTCAGTAAGCGCCAATCTGGCGGTGGTTCTGTGATGGTGTGGGGTGCCATTGGCTACTTGAAAAAGATGCCGCTGTCATTCATTTCAACACGAATGAACGCAATACAGTACCAAGAGATGGTCGGCCCTCATTTTCCAGCATATGGCTATGAATGCGCTGGTTTAGGCTGGCAATTTCAACAAGACAACGCTCCAATTCATGTGGCCAGGTCAACTTTGGCCAATTTTGAACAGCGTGGAATCAAACTTTTCGACAATTGGCCGGCCAAATCACCAGATATGAACATCATCGAGAATGTCTGGTCAATTTTAGCAAGAGAAGTCTACAAAGAAGGCCGGCAATACAACAACAAAGATGAATTGACGTCGGCCATCGAGGCGGCTTGGCGAAACATACCACAGGCCAAAATCGAATCACTGTATGACAGTCTACCTCGTCGAATCATCGCATTACATGATGCCAAGGGTAAATGGACCAAATATTAACCGGATTTTTAGAGAAAAATACATTTGTTTCGTTCGAAATGTCAAGTGTCGGTAAAATTAGTTCGCACTTTTTGGGAGCGAAAAATCGAAAAATCAAAAAAAATACCATAAATACAAATTTTTTTTTGATAATGTTTTTGTGATATTTCAGTAAATAGCTTGTAATAAAAATGCAATGAAAAAAAAAAATCGAAATCTTTTCATTTTGTGAAGATATTTTCAAAAATGTGAGTGTCGGTAAAATTAGTTCGCGCAGTGTATAAGGAACGTCACTCTACGCTATATACTTACAATGTAAATTTTTTTGTAAAGTTGCATGCACGTAGAAAGTGGTGACGCTCGTGTCCTTTTTTCATAATGATAATATCTGACATATTATTTGTTTAAATGTTTACAAAATGTGTTCACCAAAAAAAATCTCAAATTCTTATTCTTGTTTATATCCTCACTGAAAAAGGAATAGGCATAACCAAAAATAAATGTTGTAAATGAAAAAATTTACTTTTTTTACTCTTGTTATAATATTGATTTACCGATATTTACTTTGCCATCAAGATTTTCAGTAATCATTTCCATACAAAATCAGCTAGTGTTTCTGCAATTTCACAATAATTACGTTATTTTTAATGTTTTTGTTTCGAAATTAGACGGTTTGAAAATGAGAAAATTTTCCTACCAAGCCCGAGTATTTCAAAACATTCGAAAATTTAAAATTGGATTGCTGATAAATATCATCATTTGTACAAACAAATGTATTAAAATGACGCACGGTGGAATAGAAAACACATGTTTTTATACAAACAGGTTGCTCAAATTCATCTTTTGTAATTTTTAGTATTTGCGTTCAATTTATTCAAGAAAGAAAAATAGATGAAAAGAAAAAGGTTAATTTTTACTTTTATGAACTAAATAGTCTCCAAGGAGCCCACTGATAGTAAAATACATTGATTGCAAAAAATTATGTTGAAATTGTCGAAATAATGTAATTAACTTTTCAATTATTTAAAAATTATGCAACAAAGAAGGAAAAATGTATTGTCTATATAAAATGTGCCCTCAAAGTTTTCTTCTTTTTCTCCTTCTAATGTTATTGCAATGAACATTTCGAATGAATCAATAGATGGCACCAAATTATGTTTGGTAATTGTGTAAGTTCTTGACGAGTAGATTAGCTTCATTTATTTTAAGTAAAAATGGAAAACTTTTTCCATGGAGATATCCAAGATTACATTTTCTTGCGATATATATGCCTAGAAATTTCTGCCGGCACTTTATTCATTTCTTTTGTTACATCAAAACTAGGGGTAACAGTGGATTAGCCAATTTTCTTATTGAATTACGAAAACCGTGTATGGAATAACGATAATTACTTATTCAAACATTTTGGTTCCATAGTAGCTGAGTGTCTAGTATATTATAATATATTTATATTCTCGGATTTTTCGAACATGACAATTTTTTTTCGAGAATGCGAATTCAGATCTAGGGTAACCGAGCTGTCAAACCTGATAAATGCGCACTCTATGTTTTTTGTGTTCCACAGTGTTACAAAACTTGAAAAAATATTAAATGGCGTCAATAATCTATTGCGTAAGTAATTTAAGGCCTAGAGAAAAAAACTCAATATGTAAATTTCAGATCGTACATTTTCAGAATGTAAAAAAAAAACAAAAATGCAGAAAAATTTTGATAAACAAGTCGTTAGTTATAGTGTATATAAGTTGAAGTAATAACGAATTGTTCTTCAGTGAATCCAACGACGACTAAAAATGAAACTATTTTGGGTCCTAGCATTTCTGCTGTTCGTACAGGTATGAATTATTGTGAACTAAAGACATTACTGGACATTACAGTCATAGCATTGAAAGAAGACAAATTCAAATCAATCAAAAATATATATTTCAATTTTTCTTTCAGTCTATCGATTGTAAATTGAAAGATGTATACTTTTCAACATTATTGAATAATGTTTATGATAAAGCGGATAAATGGATGATTCCATTGAGAGGACAATTAGATTTTATGCTTAGGATCAAAAATAAAGCTCGTGATTTTGTAAGAAGTATTGAAAAAGAAACACCATGGACATTTAATAAAACTAAAAATGAAAGAATATTGGTAGATGTTTTGAAAATACCATATTCTGATTTGAATGAAATCGAAAAATCAATTGTTGAAGTGCATAATTTGGTTATGTATGTTCGTGGAAGTGAGGATTTCTATATTGGAACATACATTGATAAATTGGTAAACTATTCATACAATAATTTCCTAAAAAATGATCCTGATCGTGTACATTTGATTGAGATTGAAAAATCCGTAAACACCATGAAATCCATACACGAAGATTGTGAGAAAAGATTATTCGAAGCATCAATAGTAGCCGAAAAAATTTACAATGATATTGAATCGGACTTTGCAAAACTTACATCATTGTTGGATGACTGGAAACGGAATCCGATTAGAAGGAAAAAACATAGTGAAGAAATAAGACGTCTGTTCGAAAGTATAAAAGAGCAACAACCGAAACTGATTGCAAGTATGAAAATTGCTGCTAACATTACGTGTATGCATGACAGACAGCGTATCAAATGGTCACAATTTTTTATTGGAATTAGGGAAACTCTTGAATCAGAAGAAAAAAAACCCGTATCAATGCATGGATATGTGAATCAAGTAATAATTAATGAAGGAATTTATAAAATAAACCAAACTTTCAGTAAGATTTGTTAAAAATGATTTTCAACTATTTGGAATCTGATGCAAAGTAAATTTAAATAAACTTCATTCACTATCCGTCGATGTTTTCTTTTCATTCGCCTTTAGCCGAAATGTTACTGTTGTAAAATATAGCATGAAATAAGACATTTTTTCTTAATCGTTGTCTATTAGTTAATTTCAATTTTTTTTTTTTTTACAATGACATTTTGTGTTCCTGCCCGTCTAATGTATACCATATATTACTGAGTTCGATATTCAGCTCATTTCATTTTTAGAAAAAAAATATTTCCTTGATATTTTTCTTGCAACAAATGACAAATGATATACACACATTTTATCTTGAAACATTTACCATTTGTGACACGAAATTATTTTCAAAATTCCAGTATGTTAATGAAACAAATGGCATGAATCATTCATTGTAACACATACATATAAATACATATATCAAGTAGAACAAGCACTGCTAACAATGCACGTAATTTAGGTAATTCGGGAACACTCACGAGTTTGACAATACTAGGCGGCGAGTAACCCGATTGTATAATTTTTCAATTGGACAACTCAAGATACAAAACATAACAAACATACAACAGCAGTGGTCATCAAGTGAAATCCTGATGTTGTGTAAATTTTGAAATCATACAATATTTGCGAAAATTATTCGTATTTTTTTCATAAAAAAAACGAAAACACTAGACTCTTATTGCTTTTTATAGCTTCAAATTATGTTTAAAAAACATTTGAATGTGTTTTTTTTTTTTTTTTTTTTGTTCATATGATTAAAATATTTTTGTTTAGCTATCGGGTTGCTAAATGTCGCTGTGCGACTTTTAACTCTTGAAAAAACTCACGTTACTAATGTCTGAAGTAGAATTAGTAAAATTCCAAGTATGTGCAAAAAATTATGAACTTTTGTATAAGAAAGTACCCAAAATATTATAATTTCGGCATTTTCTTCAGAGGAAACTCACATTTTTTTTTGCGAAAACAATGTCCACGAACATTGAAGAGTCGTTTCCATTCTTTTTTGGTCCCCAGATGAAATTCTTGGTTAAGAACGATAATTTTGTATGGGAAAGTATGTAAAAATGACATTTTATGATGTTCGAAATTCAAACCATATAAAACTCTAGGGGGATTTAACTACTCGAAAACCGGCAAAAACCATGCAGAACTTGTAAGAAATCTACACAAAATGATTGAACTCGCATTTTAATTTTTAACTCCATTTAAATAACATGTACTATACAAACTCGTACGAGTTCGAGTTCAACTTTGCATGCAAATAAGCGCGAGAGTCAGTTGTCAGTTGTCAGTCTATCATTCGCTCAAAATCAAACTAAATATACCACAACGAACCGAAAAACTCGCAAGAAATTGGACGCACTCGTGAGACATGTTTCCCCCTATATAAAACTGTTATTATTTTGCAAAAACAGTTGGGTTTTTATATTTTACTGACGCTAAATTCATTACTACTTTAACCGTAAATACAGATGCTATAGATCAAAATCTCCAAAATAAAAAATGGATTGAATAGTTGAATAACCTGTGGAAAGTTCCTTACACAGTGGTAAAAATAAAACTTTGAGTATAATTTGTGAGTCATTTTTGGTTACCTTTCAATGTATATCGTGCTAAATTCATCTTAATTCGATGTCAAAAATGAAGAATTGTCTCTAAAAATTTCCTTTCCAAGAAAAATATCATAGTTTAGGACTATTTTAATTAGAGAAAAACAACTTGATTATGAAAAAACGTAAAACGTGTTATTTTAAGATAAAATGTAATGAATTCGTAACAGAAATTGAATAAATTTTATGCGTTGCATTTTTAGTGCGGAAAAGATCGGATGTAAGACATCTTATTTATTTATTCATTTAAAGTGAGTTCTATTCTTATTTTATTTTTATACAATATCATACATTTTATACATTATCATTATATGTTTTTTACAATCTTTTTTAAGCATATTTAACGATTCCATTTCTTTCATTTCTTTTGATAATCCATTAAATCACATTATTTCATAATAAAATATATTTTTTCTGTTTTGTTCACATTTAAAAGAACCTTGCTAATTATATTGAGGACAGTGGTATTTTTTTGATAATATAATAATTCACCGACACTAGAGGCGACACCAATATAATAATATTTGGTTGATATTGGGTTTGTGTTGTATTAGTATCAAATTCGATTTGTGAGGAAAAAATATATAATTTTCTATATGGGATAAAAATCAATAATTATTTATAAAATCAATAATTATTTATATTGTACTTAAAACACTAACTTGAATGAATATAGGTTAATAATGTTTTGGTATTTCACTCAGTTGCCACCATTGAGAAGAAACTAAGTTTCAAACGTCATTAATGACAACATTCGAGTCCTTTCAAAAAATCACCGCAATGAGTTGAAAAAGAAAAAATATTTTATACTTTTACTACTGGAATTTATGTCAAAGAATTAAACTAACAAAAAATATGATTGAAAATATGATAAAATTAATAGGAGAAATATTGTTATCAAATGTACACATCTTGAAAAAAATTTCCAATTATTTATTCCGAAGAAATAATACTTTTAAAATGTTCAATAGATGGCGCGAGCCAACCGTAAACTTGATAATTCATTTGTTTATTTATTGCCCAATTTCTTCTATTTTTTGCTGACTTTGGCTTGCATTTTGAATTCAGTCATGTATATGAAGTGATAGAATGAAGCGAAATTATGGTGGAAACTTAACTTTCTGAAGTTCAAATCAAAGAAATATTACATTAGAATTAACTTTGCCACTAGCTTTGTTTATTTATTTGTTGATTTATTTATTTCATCGCCAAAAACTGGCTGAATATAATTTAGTACATTGAGATCATGAAAGTTTAACGAATCTCGAGAATATTGTTAGGAACATCACATAGTTTTCTCTTAAATTCACTTCTATTGGTAGATTAAACAAAACAAGGTTTTAATAATATTAGCATATTTACAAATAATCGTAATGGGATGGCATTTGTGTTTCTACTTAAATTATTTGAAATTCTAAAAAATTCAGCATTTCGAAGATTACGTGGATTACGATTAATATAAAACAAACTTTTAACAAATGAACAATGAATTCTGTCGCTTAATAAGTCATACATAAACAATAATGCGAAATTACGGACGACTTAGTCTAGTCATATTCAACGACTTCTTTGTCCTTTCATAGGACAAAATTTGGTAATCATTTGACATATTTGGATATTCACTGTTGAGAAAATAAAGTTCATTTATATGAATCGACAATGCTTATATGAAAGAACGTATTTAGTTGATAAGAATGGGTCATTGTTCTGCAGTAGCTGATTGTTGGCAGTTCTTTAATAACTTTGTTTTGCTTAGAATAACTTTGCTAAATTATTTCAACATTCACGGAGCACATACATTGAAAATTCACGTTGAATTCTTTCGATTAAATCAGATTTAGTTGATGAGATGTTCAGCCTTACAGTACTAGCATAATCAAAATTTGGTTGAACAAGTGCTGAATGGATTGCTTTCCGTGTGGTTTGATCGTATGAAAAATGTTTTACAAAATTGAGTGTAGAGCTTGCTTAAGAGATGATTAAATCGGCGTGCGTATTAAATTTCAGTTTATCATTGAACAACACACCCAATTGAGCTATTCAGTAGGATTTACAAAACGGTAATCACCATAAAAATAGATTGGTTTAGGTTGAGTTCTTCCGCGATGAATCAATAAAATTGAGCACTTGTCAAGATTTAGATGCAAATCATTCATGTCACACCAATCCTGTAATGAGTTGATTGAAGATTGTAGTTGAAAAGGATCTGCATCGTTGTTCACTACCTTAGCTATTCGTACATCATTGGCAAACATTGATAAAAATACATTGTTTGAACATACAAATGGTAGGTCATTATTGAATAGTGACCAATATGGCTACCTTGTGGGACACCCGAGTTTACACTGAAATCAGGAGATTCAGCGGATCCCAATTTTTCCACAGGTTTTGAACTGTAGTATCTCCATTTACGGTTAAAGTAACAATAAATTTACCGTCAGTAGCAAAACAAAAGCCGAATTGTTTTTGTGAAATAATAATAGTTCTATATGGTTCGAACTTTGAACGTTATAAAATGCAATTTTTACGTACTTTCACATAAAAAAGTGTCATTTTCACCCAAAAATTTCATGTAGGGACCAAACAAACAATGGAACTTCCGACTCTTCAGAATTCGTGGACCTATATTTAAGATCAGGATTTTTTTTTCTTCAAATTTTGTGCTGACAATCATTGTGGACTCTTTTCAAATGATTTCGAAAAAAAAGCGTTCTGAACTCTTGTCCGTTGCCACCTTTTATAAAAGATCGAGGTAAAATGTAGCTCAAAACATACATTCAGTACGTTCAGAAAGCTTTTCCGAAATCTTAAGTAATTTCAACAATAATTCAGACATTTCTAGCATTTTTCCATATTTATTCCGATACTCACCTTTCGTGATGGAAATGACAAGTGAAAAACCTGTTTTGTGATAACTGGTAAGTAAAAACGCCCACTGATTTAACCTAAATTTAATTCACGTTTCTTCTTGAAGGAGTGATGGACATACTTGCATTTCATTTAACAGATAATATAAGAAAACTGGAAAAGATTAGTGTAAAGCCCAGTTTCGGTTAATTTCAGTTCATTCGATTCTAGACTCTTAATCGATCAATACGCACCCTTTGATCATTCATAAGTTAAAGTAAAACGCTCTCAAAGTGCGAACATGCTCTTTTTCACGTCTTCAGTACTATACATTGTGAGTATCCTTTTGTTTTGTCTGTTCTCTTTCGTAGCGGATAGAATAAAAGTCGAAGACGTGAAAAAGATCGTGTACGCTCTTTGAAAGCGTTTTTCTTCATATTGAGTTGGAAATTTCTTGATTTTGAATCATTTCACATTCAAAAATCCATTGAAAAATGAAAGTGAATTTAAGTTTAAAATCAAAAAAATAAAATTAAATCGTTGAGACCAACGGTTACGCCCCAAAAATGTCAATAAGTTAATAGAAGTAAATTTTGTGAATTCAATAGGGAAAATCCCGTTGTTTATAACTCAACATTTACATAAAAAAATATTAGAATAGATAAGATATTGAGAACAAGAGTCAGACAGACGAACTTTTTCCTATGAAGTTGACGAAATATTCAATTTCAAACTGATTAAATCGTTGTAATCTTTGACTGGCAGGCAGTGACCAGTAACCGTTAACAATGAGCAATGATATTTTTGGTATATACGCTGATAAGCAATCAATATTTCCAGTGAAATAAATGAAAAACACCCATCGATGATTCTCTGGAAAAAAAAACCAATTCTCGAATATAGGAATAAGTATGTGAACCTACATGAATACGTTGATCATACAATCACAATATAATTTCTGTTAATAATCGGATATTATTTTACACTATCTCAGCCATAAGTTAAAATATTATAAAAACTATTGTAATCGACTTTTCACTGAATCGTTACAAGTGATATTTGAGTATGATTTCAAGTAAACATAGACAGTAAATGTAAATATTGTTTATGACTTGTTGAGTTTTATTGGAACTTCCTCGTAAACATTGATAATAATTGTAATACGACAGAAAAGTCAAATAAAATCGAGAGAAAGAGAAAAAAAATATAGTAAAAATTAAGCGATAAACCGAATGGAATTTGAAGGGGCGTTAAAAATCCACTGAGACCATTGTGGATAAAACGATTTATCGTTTGGTTCGCATGTCAGACAAATGAGCGATTACCATAGCAATGGAATTTTTACAACAATAAATTCGTTTGAGTAAAGATAAACTGGGAAAAATTGACTGTTAGGCGCAAACGTTGAGGAAGAAAAAAAAAAACAGCTCAAAGTGAGTTGAACTCGATATTCCACTCAATAATCCAGTCAACGATTTTTCTCACTTGAACGCTCTCTTTCTCATTATCTATCCAGTATTCAACTACTCAATTTCATGCCAACTCTCATTCGCATTGGCACGCTCTTTCGAGTTTTAAACGCTCATTCTCTTTGTTTCAACTCTCTTAGTTCCAATGCTCTCTTCATTCCAAAACTCTCGCTCATGTACACACTTACACGAGAAACCACTCAAAATGCGAGAGCGCCACATTGTCGATCATAGAGAACGAACCAGTTTGACGGTGAGAGTCATATTTGGTTTTAACATTGTGCTCATTCATAGTCAGAAATTCAAAGTGATCGGTTCATTCATTTTGTGTGTTCGTTTATTCGTCGTAATCGAATGAATAAAGAAATAACTTATATTCATGACGATAAACTCTTTTTCATATAATCAACGCAGTGTGAATATACAAAACATTTGTGCAATAAATAACGAACGTTTTCTGTTTTTTTTTTTTCAATTTATGGCATTTGACAGCAGTTAATGTGCAACGAACTGCATTGGTATGCAATTTGTGATTGGAATGTAAATGTGAATAAACGAATGAAAGAAAGAAAACAAAAACTAAATACCGATCGGTTCAACGATTAAGAAGAAGGAGAACAAAATATACATCATTTTACCTGGTTTTACCCGGACCCAAAGAACAACATAAAGAGAACAACGCGTAAGAAACAGAAAAAAAACTATTCATGAACATATGAACTGTTGTATGGTTCTTTGTATGTGCTTCGATCGATTCAGCGTGTTTTTTTTTTCATTCTCTTTGTTATTCATCTCATGTGAATGTTTATGTGCCGTATGTTTTGACCGTGATTCAATGATGAAACACATAAATAGGTGCTTGGCTTAAAAAAATACTCGATGAATCGACTAAACCAAAACATTCGTCATATTGGTGTCTCTATATGATTGTTTTATTTCTCTCTCTCTCTCTCGTTTTGCCTTTTCATACATTCCAACACTTGTGATGAACACAGATATTAGTGACTTAATATGTTTAAATGTTGTAATTGAACCAAGAAAAAAAAATTTGGTTCTGTGAGGCAGATTTGTGTTTACAAATAAAGTAACCGTTTCATTTGTGAATGAATTATTATCTGTTTTTTGTTGGTTGAGAACCAGATTTTTTCCAGAAACTGACAGTTTTTTTTTTTCGTGAAAAATCAATAAAATTGTGATTTTTGTGTTTTAAATCGTAGTATTTTTTAGAGAAAACTACATGAATATAATCATTTTTCTAAAGCAGTGAAAGATATTAAACCGTTTGTTGATAACTTTTGGGAATTTCTGAAGAATTCGCTGAAAATAAAAGAGATTTTAAGATAAAAAATGAATTTTTTCTAAAAAGGAAATTGAAAATCAATAATTGTTGAGAATTTTATGCAATTCAAAGCAAAAATTGAGAATTCTGATCATAAATTGAAAAATTTCAAAAAGCAAAACTAAAATCTTAGAATTATAGTTCGAAAATGTGTATGAAAACTCATAGATTTCGTTTGTAGCGTCAGTTTTTGTCTAAAAACCGAAAATCAAAATCTCAACATTTCGATCAAAACGTTCAAACACAAATCGATTATTCACCGGAAGTAATTTTGTTGAAAGCAAAATCGTGGTTGATTAATCAAAACGGATAGAAGCCAAACAAATCAAGTGTAATTTAATGTGCTTTAATGAATGTATGAATAATTCTCAGTGAAATATTCCAAAGAATCTCTACAACTCTAAATCCGACTCAAGTGTAAACAAAAAGGTTTATAAAAAGAGTGTTCGAACAGATAAAAAAAAGCAAAAAAAAAAAAAAAAAATTCGGCGGAAAAAACCTTCAAAAATCGCTTATCATATTTACAAAATCTCAAAAATTTCAGTAAAGAAGAAATAGACAGTCGTGACAAGCAGGAAAAAAGAGTCATTGAAACGGATAGGCGATCTGAAGTGAAAGAAAAAGGTAGGTAGATTTTTTTTAGTAATTGCAATTATTTGAAGCCCGCGTGTATTTGAATTAAAATGTGTGTTAAAATTAAATCGATCGGCTAATTGCTGTAGCAAATGAAGGTCTTGATTCGACACGTTATTTGTATACGTGTCTCATTCTCACTCACTTACTCTCTGTCTCGTCCTCTCTGTGTATTTTTCTCTCCTTCTGTGTCTGTATTTCTCTATGCGTGTGTCCCCTTCACTCTGCTTGTATGTACATACGTATCTCAATGTGTTGTTTATTTCCAAAAAAAAAAAAAAAAAAACAAAAAAAAACCTTGCAAAGATCGTTAGAAACTTTGAACGGACACGCACCAAACTTGATTAAATAACACGAAATCACTGAGCTGTTTAGCGCGGCGAAAGTAGTTAAATCTCATTGCACGAGCCAGTCTCTTTATGTGCATCGCCAATTTTGAACGATATAACGCACATGTTGAGCACATGCATTGAAATGTGATTTTAAACCATAGAAGAAGACAATGAAGAGAAAAAAAAAAACAAAATTACTAAACAAAATGATGATTTACTAATGCGATTTTCCAGTTTGCATCGTTCATTTGCTGTGCATGGCGAAAGCGAATATGCCATAAAAGGCGTTTCACTAAATCAATTTACATTCGCTTTATATGCAATTTACCTTCACAAAACCAATCGATTTAGAAAAAGAAAAAGAAAAAGAAAAAAAAAAAATTAACAACGCACCATTATTATCGAGAGACACTCAATTTAGAGTGCAACCGATTGAAGGATTTATTGCACTTTCTTGTGCAATAATTGCAAATTTAAAAGTGAAAACTGGCCAAAGTCGACTCCATTCAATTCAACCTAAGTTCAATTCAGAATACCACAACATACAATTAACCGCAAAAACTTACTCTCTCTTTAATAGAAAAGAAAAACACTTCTAAGCTTATTGGGAATGAATATTTGTTTCGGGTTTTCAAATAAATTGCTATTGAATAAATGTATTCATAATATGCAAGTGGATTTTTGTATTGGCTCAAAAACTGATTGGAGGCGATCTTAAGGCTACATATTTTTCTTTATAACAAAATGAGAAAATTTGATCATTTGATTCAATTCAAGAAAGTGCATTTTTATTACGAATTTTTGAGTTTTATTTTTTCTAATTAAATGCAAATTCAAATTTATTCGGATATTTTGTAATAAAAAAAAATAGAAAATATTTTTCAAAACAATTCAGTACTTGAAAAACTATAAAACAAATTGAAATATTCCGAAAAAAAAAAAAAAAAAAAAAAACAATTGAAAAAAACAAATCTGATAATTGAGCAGAAAAATTGCAAAAAAGTCTGGAAAAGGAGCAAATCCCATTCAGAAATTTTTAATGAATTTTCTGAACATTTTCCAATTTTTTTTTTATAAAAAAATTTTAAAAAAAATTCATTAAAAATTCCAAAAACTTTTGAAAAACCAATCTGAAAAATGGAAAATTTAGAAAACATTCAAAAAAATAATTAGAACATTTTTTAAACACCTCAGGAACGCTTCAATCGTAAAAACCCCAAAGATTGTTCCTTTACCTAAAATCATATCAATTTACTTAATGATCTAACTTAAACACTGCGGCTGTTCTGTTCCGCGGATCGCGGAACAAAAATTGATTGAACTGAAGAAAAGTTGACTTATATTAAAAAAGGTCATTCGATGAAATTATTTTAAATAAATCAATCCAAGTGAAGCGCCATCCAAACGAGTTCAATTCAAATAAATATCATCAATTTATCATGTTCGACAGGCATGCAACGTCGTTTAAATTCGTTGATTAAATTGATGTTTATCGTTTATATTTGATTAGCAGAAAATATAAATTTATAAATTTGAATTAATAAAGAAAATGGTTATGTATTCCGGTAATAAAGTGATTTTGCTCTCACACTGAGTGAACAATGCAAATATCATGGGAATATGAGAAATAAGAGTAAATAAAGGTGTTTTATATTCATCATAATAAGTGGTCGTTTGTCATATGAGCTGCTTTCTTATGCGATTATCGAATTTCATGTGTAAACGACACTGTGAACCACAGAACGACAACAACAATAACAAAAACTTTGCGTTGGCAATGTGATAAAAATTTGCATTGCCGCACACATGCACTTGAAATGCGCTTATTTATCGTACATATGGTTCAGCAATGCAATCACTTATTTCCATATATAGCTTTTGCCATTCAAATGTTGGCGGTCACACAATCGCTTTTTGTTCCGACTTAGAATTTTTTTTTTGTTTTTGTTGTGAAACACCAATTAGGAAGTAACAATTCAAGTAAAGCTTATGAGAGTGATATGAACGACTTCAAAACTTATGACGACAATTCGATTCATCGATTGTCTCTGAAGAAACATAGTTGTTTGATGACACCCACGCAACGGCGTTGAGGCAACGTTACATTAATTTACATATGAAATATATAATTAATTACATTTTCTCAGCGCCAACCGCACTTGTTTGCAATTAGACGAGTTTGGGTCTTCAAATCGAACACACTGGGATGTGGTAATTGTTTACTTTTATTATTAAATCTTATTGCTGTTCTTCCGTGGGGTTCTTGCGAGAAGTAAACAACGGAAAATTTGTCATTGTTTTTGATTCATTAGGTTAATTACATGAAATTACAATGACGTCACCATCCAAAATTGTTTTACTGCTGAATGTACTATACTTTAGTTGATGTGAATGTAATTGTTTCATAGGCTCACCTGTAATTTGGACGAAAATTCACGAAAAACATGTGATTTTAAAATGAAAAAATAAAAAAAATTAAAAACAAAAAAACCTGTTTTCAAAACAAAAACATTTTCCACGTTTTGTTTTTTTTTGCACAATTGTGTTTTTGAGCACAATTTTCTCTTAGTAACCTGTCTCAGAGAGGCTGTCTCCATTAAAAAATGTTTCAACATTCTCAAAATTCCTATTACTCCAACTGCATTTCCCCCTGAATTAATAGACAAACGGTTAATGGCAAACAGAAAAAAAAAAATGGTTCACACCAAATTTAATGATTTTTACTAAACGTTAACATTGCATTTTACTTAACATTTTTTCATTCAATTTAATACTATGAGATTCTAAATGTTGCGTTACATTTTGTCAAAATTAGAATTAACATTTGTTTTCCAAAATAAATTTAGATGGGAATTTTTATCTTTGTCTTCACAAACAAACTATTGTTTGTTAAATTCATAACATATTTAATTGTACTTCATGTTAAAATGTAAGAAAATAATATAAATTCGTTGAAAATATTGTAAGAAAATTTAGATGTTAAATTTTGTTTTCAACGAATGATAAATCTAGATTGCTAATGATAGAGATTGGCAATGTCAGTTGGAATTATTGGAATTATTGTTGTTAAAATAGCATTTTTTTTTTGTTTGTTATTTGTTGAGAAATATCTTCTCAAATAGGATGTAAGCGTGAGGTAAACTGTTCATATGATCATAGTTTTTCGGCGCTTTTCAACTTTTTTGCTTTTCAATTGATGAGTGGAAGTCTTAGCAGTGGTTGACTCGACACCGGCACCTAAATTGCCTTCTTTTTCAACATTTAATTTCTTTGAAATTGGTGTTGAAGTAATGATTTTACTGGTATTTTCCAAGTGCCTTTTACGGCTAACTGATCGGCGAAATGTACTATCGTCAATTGGGATCAGCAATGAATTTTGAATAGGAGAGAGATCTATTGGAACAAACGAGAAAAAAAAAATTGCATGAAAAACGCATTTTTCAAAATGAACTTGATCATTAAATTTAAATTAAACAAAGTTTTTAACGAAATTCTCGAAATATTCTATGAAATTCGTGATAAAAGAAAAATGGTTCTGAACAAACATTTGCACGATTTTCAAGGCCAAATTTACGACAAGGAAAAAAAACACACTCAAATAGGAAATTTTCAGTGAATCAGTTAAACAAAAAAAATGATCAGTTAATTATTATTATGAATCGCATTTGGTATTGGAGAAAAGTGAACAATTCTAACATTGGCTGGAATAGTATGAAAATGACAATGGCAATTGAGCAAATTGAATGTGCAAGATTCGAGAATTTCCAATTGAAATAAAATGACACACTTACTATCGTCGTTCTTCATTTGCGAACGCATAAAACGACCAAGCTTTGGATCGGCCACCAATAAATCCGATTCGGCTTTACGTTTTAATAATCTGTTTATTGGCAACGAATCTTCTATTAATTCCGGTTTTATTTCTCTTAATGGCAATGGCACTGGCAGCTTAATCTTTTTATTTTCTACTGTTGAATCGTAAAATAATGAAATAAATTTTAAAATTGTGAACTAATGCAGTTATATACATAGCTTTCACAGCTATTCACTAAAGAGATATTTAGCTATGAAATTTTCAAGCTATGTGGACACGAAGCTATGAAGTCAAAATGTCATCAAGTTATGAAATCGTTGCCTTCATGGCAAGTTAAATTCTCGAATTTAATTTAGAAGCAAATTAAATACTCAAAACAAGCTTTAAAAAATCATAACTAAATAATGACAACGTGTCATTGATATGATTGATTGGAAAAATTCGGTTCAAACAATTTAAATAACAATGAAGCCAATCTCATATTATAGAAAATATCAAAAATTACTTTTAAGTCGACTGAGCATCACAACTGGAGTTTTCGCCAAAAATTTTTTCAACATATCCATTTTTGGATCGGATTTGACAACAGCATCGACTTTCTTAGTATCTGTATCCGATTTGACAGCGACTGTGGCTTGGCCAGCCATTCCTTTTTCTTTAAAATCAAAATCATGAAAACAACCAAATTTATTGGAAAAAAACAAAAAAAATTGGCGAAAAAATTGTATACCCATATTCTTCACTTTTTGATAGCTTTGCTTGATATGCAACACTTGCGATGCTGTAAATTCAATATGTTTCAACGGTGGCCTTTTGGTTGGAACAGCTGAGTTTGTTTGGTTTTTGGGTTCCAATTTGCTCGATGGTTTTGATTTAGTCGATAGATCAGATTCATTGGATGCAATTGGAACTACCGATTTTGCTGGCTTTTGTGAATGTTTTTCACCAGTTGATTTTTTTTCCATTGGCAATTGATTTTGTGCTGGCTCCGAGACTGTTGACTTTGTTTGCGGCTTTAATTGCTTTATAGCCGATTCAGTGTCTGCTGAAAAAGTCGGTTTCGCTTGTGAATCTTTTTGCCCACTTGGCTTTGTTTGTTGTTGTGACGGCTTTGAAGCTGGTTGCGAAACTAAATCAATTGATATAACTTGCTTTTCACCTGAATCAGTGTCTTGGGTCAGTTTTGATGGTAGATGGCTTTTTAGTTCCGATTTGCTCGATGATTTTTGTTTAGTCGTTGAAATAGATTTAATGGATGCAATTCGATCCACTGATCTTGCTGACTGTTGTGATTGTTTTTGACCAATTTGTTTTCCTTCAATTGGCAATAGTTTTTGTGCTGGCTCCGAAACAGTTGGCTTTGTATGTGGCTTTAATTGCATTTGAACCGATTCATTGTCTCGAACAGTCAATTTTACTTGTGAGACTTTTTGGCCACTCGAACCAGTATCTTCATGGATCGGTTTTGATGGTGCGTGAACTTGGTTTTGTAATGTTGGCTTTGGTTTCTGTCGAGATTGTTCTGGCATCGGATCCACAATTGAATTTGTAGGCTTAGCCGATTCCGTAATTGAAACCGTTGGTTTTGCTTGTTGTTGTTGTACTTGCTTTTGTTGCGATGTCAATTCATTGGTATTCGATGTTACATCGGATGCAATTGGATTCATAATCACAGAAACTGGTTGTAAAATGTCTTCTTTAATTTCCATCAAAAGTGTGTTGACCACTCGTTTCACACTATGCGCCGATCTCTTCACATCATGGTTACAAACTTTTATCTGTTCATTTCGCTGTATATTTGCTGCCACTTGTCGTATCAATGATTCATTTTGTTCTGCCAAACGCTTATTTTCGATTTTCAAAGATTGATTTAATTTCAATGAGCAACGCAATTTTTCTTCTAAATTACTAATTTCATGCAATAAATCACGTTGATTTTGTGAATCCATTTTTCTTTATAATAAAATTTCCAACAAAAAATTTTATAAAAGAATACACACACGCTTGGAACACTCGAAAATTATAATGGAAAGAAAAATAAATAATTGATCTTTATGCAATGCACACAGTTTGATGGTCGACACGATTATGGCGTTTGTGATGCACGCTGTCATTCAATTTTATACAGTAACAATTCCAAAAACTGTTTCGAAAATAAGCGCAGGGTTAGTATGATGCGATTTTCGTGCACAATTTTAGGGCTGGAAAAAAGTAAATTTTTTGTTTGTTTGCATCAATTCTTATAAGAACATTTTTTTTTTTTCTTGATCTTTTTAATTAAACTTTTTTTATGATGAATTTTTATTATTTACTTAAAGAAAATCCTAAAAGAATTCGGAAAAAAAAAAAATTAAAAACTTCAAATTATGAAAAAAACGACTTTTTCACTGCAAACAATTCGAAGATCGAAAAAGATGACAAATTCGAAATTGGTTGTGAAAAACTTTTCGACCAGTAGCCAATACAATGTACAGTTTTATGCTAAATATGAAACAACCACATGTTGATACACACACAAAGACACAGCGGACAAGTGTTTACGCGATCTGTGTGCCAGTGAATGAGTGAATGAAATACGTAGAATGGACCAAATGAGCGGAAAAAGATAAAGAGTGTTTGCACCAAAACGAAATAATATTCGGTGGCATTTGTAATGATTCGCATTAACGATGCGAGGGCATATAACTCATCCGAACATAAACAAAAGATATCAAATTTCAGTGAGTTTTTCGTGGGAAAAAAGTGAATCAAGTGGACATTTGTGCGGCATGTGGATTTAAGGTGAATTATTGTCAAAAATTTGATATTTTTAGCTGTGATTTTTTTAAGAGGCTCTGATTGAAAAATGTAATGTTTTTATTGCTCAAAAAAAAAAATTAAAAATCATTTTCAAAAAAAAAACTCCAATTTCTCTCTATCTCTCTCTCTCTCTCTTCCAAAAAAAAACTTCAATTTCTATCTTCGCACAAACACTCCAAAACTCATCGTTTCCGATGAGATTTCCTTCAAAAAAAAAAAAAAAAACTGAAAAATGAATCTCCGTGTAAAATTGTTGTGCAAAATTCTCGCATGCCAGCTCATTTATCATATAATTGTCGATTGATGTTCGGTGTAATACGGCATAAATCAATTATTGTTTGTGCATTTTTGACGATAGTACCGTCGATATTTTTAAAAATAAACACAAAATTGAATTACGAAAAAACTGAAAACAAACAAAAAAATCATCAATATTGAAATTGGTTGAGTGCACCAATTGTATGTTTTCGTTGCACGGCCATAAATAACTTTCCTTTGAAGTGTGTTTATAAATATGAATTGATATGATATCGTGTTTGGAAGTTCTTGGCCTAAATTGTAAGCACGTGAAACGATGAGAAGCGATTGAAGCGAAGCAAAAAAAAAAACTGAAATTCACATCAATCAATTAATCGTATTGAAATGTGTCGATTCCCAAAAATCCTCTAAAAAAAGTTGCTTTACAAATTTTGTTGGGTGGGAAAAAATATGTGAAGAATGTAGAAAGAATTACTAAGGCTGGTCTTCTTTACCTTGACATTTGATTTGTGTATTGTGTAAACAAGTTTTTTTTTTGTGTTCGGTATTAAGTCATTGGATCGCTTGTGTTTAAAACATCAATAAAATATGAAAGAAGAAAGAGAATTGATAACAATTGAAGAAAACGAAAAAAATAAAAATTGAAAGTAAAATGATTGAAATGAACGAATTTCAGCGCTTTTTTTGGTACATACAATACAGTACATAACATTACGACATGTGTTCGCTGTGTCAATACCGAAGTGCAAAGAAGAAAAGAAAGAAAGAAAAGAAAAAAAAAAAAACAGACGATATTCCATGAGTCATATGAGCCGTATGCTATTGTGCTGTTTTATCAAACTGTCATGTATATTTATCAATTTCATCGTAAATACTATCTCAAATTAAGTATGAACATTTTGTGGTTGTTCGATAAATTGTGCTAGAAAATAATTCAAAAATGACCCACATTGAATTGGCCGGCCAGTGGAACAAGGTGAATCCCAAATACGGAACAAACAAAAATCAGTGGAAAAATGTGTTTTTGTTCATTACACCCAATGAATATTTCATTTGTTTAAAACATGGAAATTAATACATACACACAATGACACAGACTGTGCGCGGCGATGAACGTCACTCGATATGGCATGCTAAACATGCTGTCTTTATCATCATTAAATAAACACACAATGTTTTTTTTTTTTTTTCGTTCATTCGTTCGTTTACTGTTTCTCTGCGTTTTTTGCTTCTTCGCATTTTCTTGCTTATTCGTATCAGTAATTATCGACTGTGTACTGGAATATTCTATTCTCATTTCTCTCGCTCTCTTTCGCCTCCTCACAATGATGATGCGTTTGACTGTCTAATCATCTCACTCATTCTCATTTTCGAATGTGAATAGCAACAAAAGCCCCATTGTACAATTTGACGCGCTTGGTCGCTGTGTGCAAATGACTTTTGATCAAATGAACAAATCAATGTCACAAAAAAAGGAGTGAGCGAAATGGCAATAAGGAGACAAAAATTAAATGCAAAAATGTCATTCTTTTTTATGCTAGAGCAAAATTGTCGCAACAAAAACTCAAAAACCCATTGTCACTAAGTTAATTGCTTTAAATGACGTGCATCTTTTTAAACGAAGCTCGAATTCCAGTTATTTGTTTCAAGCAACAATTTTAACTAAAATTCAATTCAATTCAAAAAGTCCAGTATTTTTCCAAGCCATTCTATTTATTGGAATTTCAATGCAAAACAAAAAAAAACCTTTCAAATTTGTCGATTCCAATCAGCGATTGAAATCAGTATCGTATCGGTATCGATTTCGACATCTGTATTGCGAAAAAAAACCCGGCTGTTTTATGGAATTTTTTGTTCGCGTTGAGCAAAAAACTTTTTTTTTTTGCCATTTTTAGTGGATTTAAAATGGCCAATTTATTTCAATCTTTTGACTTTTTCTCTCGCTAATTTGGCTATTTTACGAATTTGTTTATCATCTTTTTTTGTCGCTATTTTTTACCGGTTTGTGACGATCTCTTTGCTATCTTTCTTTCTCACCTTCTTTTTATCGCCATAAAGTTTTGTGCACACAGTTTGCTATCACATTTTGCACACTTTTTGCTCTGTTCAACATAACTATCAATTTATGAACAACGGCACATTTCGTTGGACGTAACAAGAGATTTAATTAAAAAACATAACTTTTGTCGCAACAAATTTTGGAGCTACATTCATTTCTTTTTCTTCATGTTTTAAATAAAATGTTGTTTTTTTTTCGCAAGTTTGAACTACATTTTGAAATCAAAATAGTCGTTTGTATAGACTCTATTAAGAGACTTTTGGACTGTATTAAATGACTTGTATTTGGTGAATTGTTTTGTATTCAGCGATTTGTCTACTTCAACCGAATCAACTATTTTGCATTATTCATATACTCTATATTATTATATATGCTTTTGTGACAGGGCTTTTTCTTTTATTATCTGTTGTCAAAGACTCACAAACCCTATCCACATTATCAAACACACATTCTTCTTCTCTCGTCTTGCGTCATTCTTACGTTAATTAACGTTATCATAATGATTGTATAAATAATGTCTGATTGTATCTTTATAAATAGTGTGTTAATAATGGATCGGTGGAAAATTGTGCTGGATCACTTAATGTGACAAATTTTCAGTGGGTCAAAGTTTGTTTGCGTCGTGTGCCATGCATACCATTAAATGGATTTATGGTTTATTGATTTGTATTATGACACAATATCGTGTCATTTTGCTTAATATGCACTCACAATATACAGTTGAATCGTCATGGAATTCCCAATACAAATAACTAGAATCTTATCAGTTGTAAGTTGCGTGTTTAGAAATAATTATCTAACGGTTCGTTATCGGTTTGTAGCTCAATGTTTAGATTACACACGAGTCGTGCACACACACACACACACACAGAGAGAGAGAGAGAGAGAGAGAGAGAGAGAGAGAGAGAGAGGGGGAGATACGTACATATTAACCCGCTGATAATGATATGTGCCGATGAAATTGAACACAAATCGAAATGATCATCAAAACGAGAATTTAAATGAACGAAAAATGGAATTTTCAACCTTTTTTTCTCTATCGAGTCATGACGTTTTTCCGTTTTTTTGTTTTCCTCAAAACTTAACGAGTTTTTTCAACTCACTTTGTAAAAACGTGATTTATGACTCATAAAACCAAGTCAATATTGTATAAAGTTACCAAGTGTAATGTTACCAAGTGTATACAGCGAAAAGAAACGCCAAAAATGTCGAGTCGAAATATTGAAAAAAAACGTTGAAATATTGAAAAAAAAAAAAAAAACGGCATAAAAAACTGGAAAAACTCGAGAAAATTGATAAAAATGATGAAATCTTCTTAAAACTCAACATAAAAAGTAAAAAAACAAAGCAAAACAAAAAACAGAAAAAGATCTTCAGAAAAATGGACAAAATCTTTACAAAATTCAAAGAACAAACCTCGTACAAACTGATACAACATAACACCGTATAATTTAAGTCACTTTTACTCGTCTTGTTTTAACTCATTCTCAGCATGAGTTTTTCAGCTTGGTCTTCAATTCTAACGTCGATGCGAATGACATAATTATCATTATCAATTTTGAATGTGGCTAGTATATAAATACTAGAGAAAAAATGTCTGTTCCCATTCTGACCCTAATCAAAGAGTTTTATTTTTATTCGGAGCTTTGCTTAGGCATTTAGCTCAGCGTGAAAGTTTCACTTTCGATTTTCTTGCTAAAAATAATAATTTTTTACGGCCGCCCGAAGAAAACAGTTTGTTTGTTTCACGTTAATTTGCGTAATTTGTGCATTAACATTGAAAAAAAAAAAAAAAAAAAAAATGAAAACGCATAAAGAGTGAAGAGCGTCAGAGACTTAGCGCATCATTAATGAAATTTAAAAAAATTAACTCATGTGTATTTAGCATAATGGCGCATTGTTTTTTTTTTTTGTCGAGAATTCTCATTTTACGTTGTTTCCCATGCAATGTTGTTGGTAGAAAAGCACGAATGGAATGGAAATGAAGAAAGTACAAAGTGGTGATGTTTAGCTGTTCTAAAGCCATTGTTTAGCTCGTGCGATTTTCTACGCAATTCTCACGTGATATACCAAAATGATATTCATTTATAAAAAAAACATAAACCGTTTTTTTCTCTTATTTTGGCTCGTTTCTCTTTCGTTGTGCATCATAATTCATGTCACAAAATCGCATGAAAACAATTAACCAAAAATGGACAACACAAACACCAATGCGTGAAACAATTTCACTTTAACAGCCAATTGCGCTGTAATTGTAATTACTGATCATGGACAATCAGAGAAATAACTCCAAATGATCACCAGCTGAGATCGACTCATTACATCGATTTTATTACCTTTAATTTGATAATCACTTAATGATCATCATTATATGCTAAGAATATATTAATCATTTTTCACTTTCTTTATTTTGCTGCAGAAAAAAAAAGGGAAAACACAATTTATTATCTTAATGCCAATTTTAATGGAGCGATTTTTTTTTTAAATTTTTTGTAATGAAACGTGTGCAATTTTGTTTTTGCAATTTCCATCCATCATTTCATGGTTGTGCGTAAGCATTTTTTTGATGATGAAGTATGGCTGTGGCTTTCCACGACAAAGGTAATGTCAGAGTTAATTTTAAAATTTATGGAAATTCAAAAAACTTTTTTCACTTATGTAAAATACTGTTGATTTAAACAGAAAAAAGATGACGTTGAATTTGACAGAAAAAAAGATCGAACATCAAACGTTTAAAGAAAATCCAAAATATCTTTAAACAAAATTTTCTGATGATAAGCTTTGGATTTTGATTGGGAATTTATTTGAACTAGTCAATTTTGGTCTTCGAATAGTAACTGAAATGTCGATCAACATTTCGGTCTAGTAGTGAATTTTATGGTGAATTCACTGTTACCTGGAAATAAAGTTGAGCTGAATGTCAAAATTTATGTTACTTCAACCAGAGCTGGTTGCTAGGGGAAAAGAACTATTTGCGTATTTGCAGGCATTTGCTACTATTTGCACAACGATTGTTGTTGTTGTTTTTTCATGTTGCTTCATCTTATCCGTATCAATCGCAAATAACAGTATCAATGCGCATATACTTATTGGCATTCATTTGCTCCATTTGTTTCAGTTCTTTCCCCCTAGGCTGGTTGTGTTCTTTCCCCCAGACTACTAAGCTCAATGTTGTGTCCTTATTGTCAAACCACCCGCTTAATTATTCTGAATGAAAATTTGTACGTCAAAACCGAACATATGTGTAAAACACATTGTCTATCTAAGTTCATTGATCTTGAGGAGAAAAAAAAAATTGATTTTTCGTTTAAAATGCAATTCTTCCCACAAAATCAATTCCAAATTTAATCAAATTACTCATCATGACTATGGAAGAACCACAAAAATGTTTATTATTCCAAGAAAATAATGGCAAAAAAATTCTAAAAAAAAACTGCAACAATTTTTTTTGGTGTACTTCTATATTTATTTTGATAAGCTCTAGTTTATTTTGAAAAATTCAGTCGATTTTTGTCATTTCTCTCCAAATAAATTCAAACTAAATTTCATTTAATTCGAATATTGTTTTCTGTTTTTTCTTAGATCTTCGATATTTCCCAACAAAAACAATTCAGAATTTGTTTATTAATTTTCAATAATTCTTCATCAATTTTAAACAATTTTAAAAGTTTTTATTTTTGGCACTTTATTTAATTCTTTGAACATTGTTGATTAAAAAAATAAAAAATAAAAAATTTAAACTACTTCGAAGTTTTAAAAAAATATAAAATTCTAAAAAAACATTTTCTTACAAACTGATGAAAACTTATCTATTCCTATTTAAGATCCATTTACACTATTTACAATTTTACAAAAACATTTGACAGACATTTGACCTTTTCTCGCAATTTTTTTCTCATTTTAATTTTTTAAATTTAAATTAAAAATTTTTTTGTTCTTTTATTCTCATTTTCTCTCTTTTCTTTTCACAATTCTTGTGAAGTTTTTCTTCGAGAATTCATTCATAATTTTTCTTTTTAAAATTCTTATGAAATTTTTCTCCAACAATTCTTAGAAAATCCTTAGAAAATGCTCACTAAATTCTTAAAAAAATTTGAAAAAATACTATATGTCTTTTCTGAAATTCATCCAAAAAAAAAAAAAAAATTCAACAATTTTCCACGTATAAATTTAATCAAACAATTCATACTGAATTATATTTTCAGGTCTTAAATTAAGATCGATTAATTTGAGTTGTTGTATAATCCAATTGCTGAAATGAGCGACATGCACATAAATTCCGGGTATTTTTCGTCCACATCCAATGCCACCAGCCACGATACCAGTTTGATAAAATCGATTTTTCTCGAATGGAATTTCACAAATCAATGGTGAACCACCATCACCTTTGCACGTATCACGTTTACCACCACCAGCACACATCAAACTTTGATCAAGATTATAAAATGGTCCCAAACGTGTTTTTCGTAAAAGATTTTCACATTTTGTCCGTCCAACAATAGGCAAATCGACTTTTTTCAATGCTGATTGAAAGAATCCAGATGAATTTTTACCCCAACCGCTTGATGTGCACATGAAATTTTCTTTCGTTTGTATACTTGGCGGTGGCAAACAAATTGTATTTACTGCTTTGTTCAATGTAAATGGTTTTTCAAGCACAATCAATGCAATATCATTGATCAATGATTGTGCATAAAGTTTTTCATGTACAATGACATTGTTTACATTTCGTTCTTGACGTTTTTCATTAGCAATTGCACTTTGAATGTCATGTTCACCGATTCGGATTAGTAATTGCTCAGGTGTGAATCGAATGACCATTTGTTTTGGATCCAGGAGTAAATGAGCTGCGGTTAAAATTACCGATTCATGTATTAATGATCCACCGCCAATATAACGTAAATTACCTGATGGGAGTAATGAGAAAATGGCCACCATCCATGGAAATTCATTCGGTTGTGCCTCTTCGCCATCAATTATCCGTAGAGCCGTATTTTTACGATTGCGATAACCACATTTGTTAATTTTTATAAAATCATCATCAACTCCGTTGCCATTTTTCGGATTTTCCACTTCAGATGAATCGGTATTTTTATTTGTATTTACGTCATCATGTTGTCGCGTTGTTTCTGGTTCATTTTTTATGGCTTCATCCAAACAACACGTCACTTCCATATGATTACAAACTAATTGCTTTGGACCATCGATTCGTGTTGATATTCGCCATTCAAATAATTCGGTGCCATTTGTCACCACCATATCATCGATGCATAAATAATATGGCATACAAATGAGTTCCGCACAATTTTTTAAATTTATATGTTCATCGGAGCCAAATGGAATACCAAAAATGTCTGACATTTTATCCACATAATCATCTTGTGTGTTTGATAATTTTTTTGCCACTTTTGATGGCATCGATTGTACAATGCTCAATATTGAACAGAAAATGAACAACTTCATCACGAACATTTTGTACGAGTTTATGTTTTGGTTTTATTTTTTGAAGATTTCCGACGCTTTGGCTTTCTTATGATTTTCGACGCATTGGCCCTTTTACATTTCCAAATCTGTGGCCGTGTTAAGATTTACGAGTCGTTCCGTGGAAATTCGGTCGATTTAAATCAAAGTTGTGGATTTAGTTCAATTTTCAAAGTTTCTTTTTTTTTCCACAAAAGAGTCTTTTTTCAATATTTTTTTTTTCTCAAAATTTTGTTTTTCTATTTTCACAGTACCGGTTGATCAATTCCAAGTTGATCTATTCTCAATTTCAAAATTTACAAATCAAAAACACGAACACAATTGAACTGTCAATAATGGCGAACAAAACAATATCAAGAACAACAAAAATGAAAGAAATGATCTCAATGAAATACGATGTGCTCTCTTTGAACTATCAATTGCAACTATGCAAATGTCGGTCGTTGCTTTGTATTTAAATAACTAATTGTTCTAATTTTTAGTAATTCTTACTAATGAATGGCACAGTTTGTCTAATGTGTAATACACTATTTCTTTTATGGTTTTATAACCATTTTATGTTGAACCGTTCTATTGAATTACAATTCATTTGTTGTGTGTTTGTTTTTCTTTTACATTTGAGTGCAAAGTTCCGCAACAATACGTCAAGTGCCTGTGCATTGTTCATGAGAGAGGCAGAAAAGAGAGAGAGGCAGAAAAGAGAGAGAGAGAGAGAGAGAGAGAGAGAGAGAGAGAGAGAGAGAGAGAGAGAGAGAGAGAGAGAGAGAGAGATGGAGAGAGAAGAGAGGAAGAGAGAGAAAGAAAGAGCGAAATATCAAGAATAGTGAGAAATATGCGAGAATGAGCGTTGAGAGAAGAAAGAGAGGAGAAATACGGAAATAGACACAGGCAAACAGAGCGATAGGCAGTGAACAAGACCATAAAATGACATTTCATCACAGTGCTTTGTTAAGAATATTTATGCATTAATATTTTGAGTGACAATGTTGTGTTTATACATGAATAACATAGACAATGACTTGCCTCCGTATGAGTACCAATACATTTACAAGTGGGCATCTTTCACAGACGCATTTCATACTTAAGCCAACATACAAGCTCGACATATATTTCAATACACGCCCGTCTGTGTGAACAGTTTATATTGATGCAATGAAGATTGTGTTGACAGTTTAGAGATGTTAGTGAAACTAACACACAGGTCATTAAATGAATTTTTATTGCTTCATATAAAAGGTCAAAACTATACGCAATTTACAAATATTCAAAATCGAGTGCTCTAGCCCTTGACGTGCACAGTTTACACAATTAAAATACATTTACATATTTACAGTATACCATTTCGAATGCCGAACAATAATTCACATAAAACACCAACATTCAATGTTACATTCCGATAAATGAGTTTATTCACCGATCACAGCTGATTGTTGTGATAACATTTTCCATAGAAATAATCGTTAGCCGCTCATACATTTTCTCACGGAAAAAATCCAGTGATTCTGAGAACATATTCCGACCGTTTAATTTCCATTTTCGTTTTTTTTTTTTTCTACCAAATTTACTTTCACATGTAATTACAAAGAAAAACTTCAGATCGAATAGTTAAGAAAGTAAAATGAAACATTCTTCCATCGAATTCTGAGAATTTTTTTCCTTCCGTTCAACTCAAAGTAATTGTTTTTTTTTTTCCATTTCAAAAACTTTTTATCCGTTTGTAAGTTTTTCATCCGGCGATTAAAAGAAATTCTTCCGACAGATTATATGCATTGCTTCGGATATGGTCGAAAATCGATTGGATTATGTGCTTAGAACATACATTTTGTTTAGTGTGTAATTTGCATAGTTTAGTTGAAATAAACATATAACATTCAAGTGGCATATAAAGTCATTTGTTTAAACATCGTAATCCATCATAAAACCGAAAAAAAGGTCAAATATGGTCGATGGTATTTTAGCTTAACAATGAGTGTTTGTTGAATGATTGGAAAATAAACTATTGCACAGTTGTAAATGTACGGTATGAATGAAGTGGTTTGAGAGGTAACGTGTAAGGTCTGAGGGAAATGAAAGAAGAGGGAAAGAAGGTAAGGCAGAGAATAAAAAAGACAGAAAGAGACAAAAAAGAGACAAAAAAGAGACAAAAAAGAGACAAAAAAGAGACAAAAAAGAGACAAAAAAGAGTGAAATAGATGGAGAACGAACGAAAGAGAGAGAGAGAGAGAGAGAGAGGGGGGAGAAAGAGAAAGGAAGATTGTGAGAAACTGAAAGAGAATCTTAAAGACACCGAGTGAGATAGAAATAGAAAAGTTAAACAAAAATATCCATAGAGAGATCGGCCGCAACTGAATTAGATAAGAAGAAGGAAATCGACACAAAGTGCAGAAGGTACAAAGCGGTATTACAAACTATGCAAAATAGGCAATTAAAGAAACATGCTTGAAAACAAGTGATTATTTAGCAAAAATTTCAATTATTTCTTGGCATTCACCAATAAGTACACTCAACCTCAATTTCGATAAGCATTCAAGACCTAGGTAAAGCCCCAATTTCATTGAATAAAAGCCAAGAACCAGAAAGCATTTTGAGAAACAAAGCGAAAGATATCTTTTTTACGATTTTTCAGTCAAAGTTATTCTTCACTGTCATGAGCTCAAAGTCGAAAAAAAATCCATTGCATCGATAAATGTTTTACAAAACCTCTCATTTCTCCGGAAGATTTATCGTTTTTGTGCCATTGAAAATAAATCAATAGTAATAATAATAAAGTATGCCATCTAAACACAATGCCTGTTAAAACAATGGGAAAAAAATGGAAAAAAAAAACAAGAAAAAAGGCAGGTAGCATGACCTGTTTTGGTTAGAAAACGGTGGCGGAAGTGTAAATGTTCGGAATTTAGAAGTTTTTGTGTGAAAATAATCTATATTTGGAATTACTCTCTCTCACTCTCTCGCTGTGTGTGTCACATGAATTCATTACCGGCACGCACATTTGTTCCACTCATCAATCGGGTGGCTCCAATTCTTCGGCATTTATACCGATTGTGGTGTGTGCAGAGTCACTCCATACAAAAAGCATAAATTACATCGTATGTTTTAAGCGCGTTCAATTCAAATTATGATTGTGCAAAGCGAAAGAATGAGTGAAGAAGAAGAGAAAAAGAGAGAGGAAGAGTGAGTGAGAGGGAGAAAGAAAGAAAACAAAGCAATGCATGCAAACAGACAATGGCATGCTTCGTTGAAATGGATAGAGAGAAAATCATGGAGAAAGTATATATATACGGTTAAATGTCGACGCGCCATAATATGAATTGGTAAACAATAACGTTTGACTAAGTTGAGTTGGTATCAAGCATGCAATTACTCCACACTTGGTTTAATGCGATTGTATGTTGTCGTCGACGTATGTCGCACACGACAAAATATGGCTTTAACCGTTTTTGGAGTTTCCAACACATAAAACAAAAGTTGAAAAGAGAGATAGAGAGACCGAGCCTCACATACATCATATAATGGACGCATCGATCCAAAACGTGCACGCTTTCGATTGTCATCAACAAAACGGTGCCGAAGCCTACACGATTTTCATTCAAAACCATCGGCGACAAATGATAGCGGGATTCTTTTTTTGTGTGTTCATTCTTTTCTCCCATTTGTTGACATTTGGAGCATACAAGCGTGCAAAAGAGTCGCAAGTCAATGATGTCAATATGAGAATGAGACAAAAAATGTATCACACACAATTTCGCTTTGTCGAAGCCCCGATCGAATCGCATTTGATGCGCATTGAATTTCGAGCTCAGCTCACAAATACATAGTTTTTTTTTTTCTTTTTTTTTTTTTTGAGGTCAAGTCATCGATGGATTTCTATAAACATTTTCGATTTCTGCACGTTTTTCCGAACACGAATCGTACTTCAACACGAAACTTACCTTTGTTTATGTATCTCGTATTGAAATGTGCGTCGTGTTTCGCAAGCTAACGTTACCAATTCGACAAAACAAAAATATGTTTTGCTTCAATATACGCATTTATTTTTCAACTCAAAGTTTGGATCGAGTGAACGAAAAATAAAAGAAATAATAAAAAACACGCAAATACTCAACAGAGAAATCGACTTTTTGGGTAAACAAATCCATAAAAATAAACTGGATTTTTTGTGAGCAAAAATATGAACATTTTTTTTATGAAATTCAGTATTCGCAATATTAAATACGCTTCGTCAGATTAATATCAAAATTTCAAGCATTAAACGGTGAAGAGAGATTTCGGTTTTTCTGTTGCGGATCGACGATACGGCATTACTTTAAGCCGGCTCAAGCAAATGACGGAAAATGATACTCAAGTCTCAAAGAGTATTTAATGTCTGAATTGTATTGAAAGTTTTTGCTCATAAACTTTAAAAAATCAAATAAAAGAGAATTTACAAACATCAAACATTACAAGAATGAAAGATAATTAAGAAGAGTTAGTGGGGAAAATAGAGAGAGAAAAGAGAGAGCGAACGAGGGAGTGAAAGAGAGAGATAATGTTAGACAGTGAAGGAAGGAGGTAGACAGAGATAGAAACATAGAGGGAGAAAAAGATGAAAAATATCATTGAATTGATCGCTTCAAATTTTATTGAATGCTTTTGAATGGTAATCACCATTTCGATTCAATTTCTATAATTTTCAACTTCAAATAGTTTCGGAAGGCAAAATAAACAATGTAATGGAATTTCATATAATGGCATTCAAGCGCATTTTCGCAATTTACATTAAGTATGGTTGAGTTTGGTGTCGTTCAATTTCAATGGAATAATGAGCAAATATATCGTAATAATTTTTGAAAATCAACGTCGTATAATGAGTATTATTTGACGATGACGAACAAAAATGAACAAAAACGAAAAAACAAGAATGGGTGAGAAAGAGACGGAATGAAAAAAATCATACTTTGAAGCGATTGAGAGAAAGAGAGAGAAAGGGAATGAGTAATACATAAACAAGGTAGATTCGGAGCGAGAAAGAGAGCAAAAACTAGAGAGATATGGGAGGAATGAGTTAGAGGATAGAGGTTGCGGTAGATGAAGTGATAGGGAGAGAGGTAGATTGAAAGCGGAGAAAAAGAGAGAGAGAGAGAGAGAGAGAAAGAAAGAGAGAGCGAGAGAGAGAGAGAGAGAGAAAGAAAACAAGTAAGATTGAATCAAAGCCATCGCGAAGATATACCAATTAATAGACTGAACCAAAGTGAGTTTTCGTCAAATCGAACAACAAAATTGTTTGTTCTCTTCAAAAACAATGGCAAAATCCATGAGGTATAATTGCTGTTTTGTACCGTTTAATTCAAATCTGCTTAGCGTAAAATGTGATCACATCATTTTAACTGTACTCGTTGAGAATATATCAAATCAAACTGCCATTCATTTTATAACACACGAGCCACCGCTAAATGGATACAGCCAGTTAAGTAATTTGAGTTGCAAGAGCAAAATGTAAAAAAAAAATAACAACTTTCCATAGAATTCAATGACTTCGATGATGAGTTCTTCTTACACGATGCCAGCTCACTCGTATCGATGAACTACACGTCGTCGTTTTGCTCGATGGCGTACCAATAATAATTACGCCACTTCGTGTCTTGCAAATTAAAAAGCGTTGAATTATTTTTACTTGCAAATTTAATTTTTTTCTTCTCTACTCACAGTAAATCGGATTTTTCTCTGTTTGGTCGAAGAGTAAATCAGATTTTTTTTCTGTTGTTGTTTTTTTTTTTCTATAAATCGGATTGTTTTTCTTTTTTGTGTTCGTGTATTAAGATGTGGTGATTGAGTTGTGACGGAGCGGTTTTATATGGATATTGACCGCACGTTCAAAGAAATCGAAATAATTTCAATTTTCTCGTAAGCAAGAATCTCAATTGTAAGCGTTAAGGCATTTGCTTATTGAATAAGGTTTTATTACGTGATCTTAAGCAGGGGGCTTTTCGATTTGATTGAATATTCAAAATTAGCATTAAGTTGTACGTAGAAAATGAATTTTTTTTTTCTCTTTTTAATAAAGTCATTAAATGAAGTCTATGCGCCAAATGATGTACGGTGTTTTTTCAATGGAAGATGCTTCTGAACGTGCCTAATGCTTATACAAAACGTGCTTCTTCAGTTTAATTTTACTTTTTTGTCACTAAGTTTCTTTCTTTACTACCTTTTCTTCGTGTTTTGGACCTTTTTCTTTAATTTTTTGATCTTTTTTTCCGTTTTTTTTCTTTTTTTCAAATCTTTTTTAATTTTCGACCATTCATTCAACACTTCAAGAATTGAACACGTTTCATTTCAACATTATTTCTCATTCGATTTTTTCGTCCAAACTTCTTTTCTTCGTTATTTTTTCTCGTTAAACTTGAGTGTTATTTGAAGAGAATTCTTCATCTCAATTTTGTTGTTAAAAAAATGAAGAAACTATTCGCAGAACAAAAAAAGAAATTGAAATGTTTTGCTGAAAGAGTTCATTTTTAAAAGCGTTCTTCATTTAATAGCAATTGTTGTCAAATGAAGATCAACGAACCACTCATTCATGCTCTTTTTAGCACATTACATTTACGCACTTGGAACATGTTTAAATTCTCTCCTTCATTCATGTCTATTCATTCTCAAGAAGAATGGGTGATTTTTGTTTTAAAAATAAATGTTCTCACCATGGGTTGTTCATGTCAAGGAAGTGATACTGATGAGCAGCAATCATGTGGAAAATTGCTTAATTGTCCAATCATCTATTGCTCTTTCTACATTCGCAATAATCCTTCAATAGAACTAATGATAAAAAAAAACCCACTTTGAAAATGATTCCAACATTTAATTAATATGTATTTTCGTTTCTCTGTATACTTTCAGATTGCTTCGATGAGATAATTACTGTATTCCAACAAACATCCGAATCACGCAGGTAAATAAAGTATATAAATCCGTTGCGCAATAGTTAAAAATAACCGCGATAAAATTGAAGACTTAAAATTAGCTTGGACGAATGTATTGAAGGAGGCCGATGTATATTTTAGGCCAGATTTGTTTCAAAGATGCTTGCCAAGATCTAAATTGTAAAGCAAAGATTGATTAAAATTTATAAAAATCGCCTCAAGCAACTGGTTTATTCTCAATCAGCTGCGGTCTACAAAATCGATTTTCATAACCAGCACAATTATGGTTTTTGCTCCAATTTTTTTTTATTTCTTCAAAATCATGCAAATCCAATCATCTTCACTTGAAATTGAATCGAATGAAGTAGCAAATAAAAATACATACACACAAAGTCCATTTGAATACCGTTACAATGCGGAAATATGAATAAAAATTATGACTCTTTTTTTTGTCTTTTTGAATAAAAAAAAAAGCGACCACAAAAACAAATGATGTCATTCTATTGAGATTCAACTAATGATGTGTGCATTGAATGGAACAAATGGTGAGTCATCATCGCATGACCTGGATGAAACCATCATTTATTTTTTGTGTTTTTTCGTTCATTGCTCACATCTAAATGTGATTTTTTTTCGTCGATTTGGCAATATACAATAGCAATCATTTGATTCTGATTTATTCCATTGGAATAGACACAATAGAAATTTTTGATCAAATGTCTCATCAATCATATAGTGAAACATGTGTCAGTATTACATTTCTGGGGGTTTTCGTATTCACATCAATCAATGATTTTTGCACATCAAACACTTGTTTCATTGCAATTATCATATCTTTTGGGCAAGGCAAAATATAAACGAATAATTCAAAGAGAAAAAAAAAATATCGAAGAGGAAAAAAAATCCAAGTGAAAATAAGCAGAAAGATATAAAATAAGAAAAAAATTAAAGAAAAAAACAAGAGTTGATTGAACATGAAGAGGAAGAAAAAAAAACATTTAAAACCATTTCAATTCATTTAAATTCAATCTGAAAAAAAAAACGTCTGAGGGGAATATATATACAAAGCGAATGGACACTTTGAAGTGCAATGGAAAAAAAATTCTTGAGAAAAAAAATTAACTAAAAACAAAAAGCAAAACATTTAATTCGAAACAAAAGAAACTACGTCGATCCCAGAAAAAAAGAAACAATTTCAATTTGGAATAGAGACAAACAACTTGAATGAAATTATTTTTACTTTGAACGAAATCGATGAGAAAGACACGGAACATTAAAAACGAATCAATGGGCGAATGAGAAAGGACAAAGAGTCAAGATGTCATTGAAGATGCAAGCATTTTGAAAGATCGCATAGGCAAAAATCAAGAATAATTAAGAAACGTTTAAAATCGTCGGAAGGAGAGAGAAAGAGAAAGAGAGAGAGAAAGAGAGAGAGAAAGAGATAGAGAAAGAGAAAGAGATAGTGAGAGTGAGAGAGAGAGAGAGAGAGAGAGAAAGAGAGAGAGAAAGGGGGCGGGAGGTAGAAAGGGAGAAAGACAGAAAGAGGGAAAGATAGAGAGGAGAGGGAGAAAAAAAATAAATAGGCGGGTTGAAGAGAAAGATAATGAGACAAAGTGAGGGAGAGACAAAGATAGAGAAATGAGGGTGAGAGGACAGAGAGGGAACGAGAGATGGTAGAGACGAGCGAAACGAGATAGAATGAGTGAGGGAACAAAAATTCAAAAATCAAATGGAAAATACTCCTGAAGACACCCAAAATTCGAAAAAAAAAACAAATAAAAAACTAGACAAAAGTAAAAATTCCATAAAAACTTAAAATTAAATCAAAAGAGGAAAAAGTAGAAAACCCTAAACAAATTCCAATTTGTTGAATCAATATGTCAAAATATGTCAAAATTTCAATTGAAGCTATAATCGAACTACCTGTGAGCATGGTCATTGCAAGTCAATTATAAGTCAAAAGGTTGAAAGTCCATTTTTATAATTGAAATTTCAATTTTACTAGATAAATTAGTGGCCGATTGCATTAAATGCACTTGATCGCAAAACAACTTGTGCAAAATTCAGCATATCAAACAACATTCCAAAAATGCCAACATTCCATTGATTGAATTGAATGAATCACCTGATTTTATTAAGTGACGCTCGATTAACGATTTGGTCATTTGTATATTTTTGTCCCATAAATGGTAAAATTTCAAATTTATGGATTTAACGTTTTTGTTCTCATTCAGGTGCGTTGTTTAATTGATTCTATAAATTGGGATCCCACTACAAATCTACATTGAAATCATTCTATCCAAATAAACAAAATGAAAAAAAAAACGTCGTGTATTTTATTTCATTTCTAACAATTCAAACTGCTATTGATCCATTAAATGTGGTTCGTTTCCACTTGGCGCTGAGAACTTGATTGTTCATTGTTTGCTGCGAATGAAAGAACCATGCAGCAATACATTGTAATAACAGAAACGTGCGAGCAAAAGAAGAAATCAAAAAAAAAAAAAAAAAAATAGTGATTTTTTCTGGGGCCCATAGCTGAGTGTATCATTTTGTCATGAGTTCAACGTCATATTCATGGTCGCATCGAACGAAAAAAACGAGTTGGAATAATTTTAGATAAATCGCGGCTGATACATAGTTGTACACGATATTCATGCTACCATCCACAATTCTTATCGGCACAGTTCAGTGGTTTTGATGTCAAGCTCGCTTGAACACAATTCGAATTTGAATGCATTTTGAATGCAAGCGAAGAAAAAGAAAATCGACTACAGTTTGGGTTAACGATGCATATCGTTGCACTTTATTGAATCTATTGCATCATAATTTTTCAGCAAGTCAATTTTATTTTGTTTCATCGTAAATTAGGTTTCTCTTTCTTGTTTCAGCTAGGTATCTATATGTGCATGTTATCGCACTCAACCATACCGAAAATGTAAACAAACAAGCCGTCTTCTTTTATTCGTGAGCGATAACGATGCACGAATAATCTACAACAATACCAAGTTTCATTGAGATGTTTACAAGTTGAATTTACAAGTTTTTTTTCATCTTCTTCGTTGTCGATTTCTTCTTCTTCGTCTTACTAGCTCGCACGTTTCCGCACTCATATGATTTACAATTACTCGGAGGTTTTTTTTCTCCAAGTATTTTCATTCCAGTATATTCACAAAACGGAAATATATCACATTTCAACAAACATGATAGAAATACGGTTGATTTTTTATTTGCGTAACTCGGTATTATACCTTTTATGAACGAAAATGACAGAATAAACACACTCTTTCCGCTCATTCATCATTTCCTCAAACGAATTTGGAGATTTATTTAACATATCAACGTAAATTGGATTTGAATACAGTGATTTGCGATTTTTGATTTCTATTGGAGGTTTTTATTTGTTATTTTTATTGCCAAAATGTTCAATATTTTTTACTGTTTTATTGAGCGTTTGACAAATATCGTCAAAAATTTACACAATTGCTACGGACTACGGAAATTTCAATAGTTTTTTTTTTCAAAAATGTGATTTTTCAAATTTTCGAATGTTTTCTCGAAAAAAAACTCCAATTTTTTTTTTTTTTTTTTTTTTTTTTGTAAATATTTCAGAAGTTTCATACGATTTTGAGAAATTCTAAAAAAAACCAGAAATTCGCAAAACTGATCTGAAAACGTTAAAAACAATTTGGGAAATTGTCAGAAATTTTAGAAAAATCTTCGAAAATTGTATAAAATTGTCCAATATAAAATATTATTTGAAAATTCTTGAAAATTCATTGAAATTTGTAAAAAATTCTTACAAAATTTAAGAAAATTCTTTGGATATTTTAGAAAATCTTTAGACATTTTTTTTATAAATGATTTTATAGAAAATTCAAATTTTAGAAATCTTTAAAAAATTGCTTGAACGTTCTTCCAAAATCTCTAAAAAAAATTGAAAATTGCTTGAAGAAATTTAATAGAAAAAACCAATTAAAACAAAAATCAAAAAACTTTAAAACATCGAAAAAATTGCAATTTTAATCAATTTCATCACAAATCATAAATCAATTTACATAAAATGATTTTAGTGTTTTGAATTAGAGAATTTCGTTAGTAAACCCGACAAAAAATCCATCAAAATATTGAAATCGGTGATTTCAACAACATTTATCGTGAAACCGTCAACATTCCATCAGCGATGTATAAAACATCGTTATAATCCTCTTAATAACTTAATTAGTAAGTCAAAAATGTCGCAAATTCCAAGTAAATTGACATAATTTGAATTATGCATGGTCTGAAGTTCGAAATGTGCCTTCTGACGATTCATTGAATGAATTTCGTTCGTTGGTAATTAAATTTCGTCGGCAAAAACTCTGACGTCGCTATAAAAACCGTCGTGAATCGTTGACAAAAGTGAAACTTGGCAATAAACACTGAGAGATTGAACTGTGCGATATACGATAAAGTAGTTAAAAGACTTAGAAAAAAAATTGCCGTTCATCCATTGAGATAGACCAAAAATGTTATTTTGAAATGGTGATTATTGCATTTATTATATAAACCGGCTGCTTGTAACCAGATAATATGAACACACAACTTGAGAATTGTCTGAATTTTGCCCTCCACTGAATCAAGCTCTCATTATCTGGTTTCTCAATCTGAACCAATTTCGAATTGTCGCTGGATTTAATTGGCTTTGGCTTATAGATTCATGTGTGCTCTTGATACCGTCAATCCGATAAAACTAGAGCATAATTAACGTGTGTCGCCAAACAGCCTCAAATAGTTTATTGAACTGACGACGACGACGACGACGAAAACGATACTGTCAACGATATTCGAACTTGTAATTCCCAATCACAAATATAATCGTTTATAATAACAGTTCATGGAGTACAGTGATTTCCATTTCATTATGATATGTTAAACGTGGTGGGTAATAGACACAATGTCTAAAATTTCGTGGCAATAAACTACAATTTTTTATTTGTTTGTTTCGGGGTCTTTGAATTTCACACGAAACATAAGAGTTTATTATCCGTATTTATTTACACTGTTTACATCGTTTGTTTTACGTTAAACTTTATGTTTCCTACATTTTGGTTGTACACTACTGTTTGTCTATTGTTGCTGGCAACAGCAATTTGCCACCGTTTTCATTACGATATGTTTTGTCGTTTTTCCAGATAAAATACGCTCTTTGTTTACACTTCTAATGATTGAGCAATTTCGGAAATTGCCATATCTCTTCGTTGCGCGTTTTTTTCTCTCTTCAAATACTTGTTGAAAACATTGAACCAATATTACGTACGTTGAATAATTTACAGAATATGTTGGCAGAACCGTCACGTGTGTGCCACACACTGTGTGGTAAAGACTTTATGATGAAGTACACAATCAACGTCGAGACTCGACAATGTAACGAAAATATTAAAAGAATAAAACAAAAAAAAGGTGCAAAAATTGAAGAAAATAAAAACGATCTTGAGTGGAAAAAAACAATTCACATGAATTCTATATTGAAGCAGTTACAAGTGCCGTTGTTCAACTGAGATTTAATGTCAGTTTTGATGAAAAATTAGTTTAGACCGGACTTCAACCGTAATTAGTGTCAATGAAACATGCTATTAAGACTCGCGATGAAATCAGTAGATGCCGATTTAACGGTTCTTTAAGATCTGTTCATTTGCTTAGAAATTCATTTTTTGTTCTGTTGATCATTTTGGCAAACTTTTTAGAGTTTTTCAAAGATATCGTTTTCAAAGATTTGTTCACAATTTTTGTATTTCTTCAATTTTCATTAGAAATTCTTCAATATCAATTTTAGGAGTTTTTTCCCGATTTTTAGTGTTGTTTCAACATTTTCAGTCGATTCGTTTAGTTGAATCATTGAAAATTCAACCTAAAAACTGATTATAAAAGTGTTTGTCTCAAAATAATGATCTCATATATAGCCAAGCCCACATAGTTTGAGTCATCATCATTTATATCGATTCAATGATTAAAGCTATTCGACTTTGTCTAACCATTTGCAACTATTCACATGCATAACGAGTAACGTTACTTCTCATTCGAATTGGCTTTTAGCCAGAGGCTACTCCATTTGCTGATTTGTTCAAACTGAATACTCCATTTGGTTATATCCTTCAAAACCACATCTGTTGATTCGTTCCAACTCTCGTCTGCTGATTCATGATTTTCTTCAGTGAATTCGCGAACTACAGCATTTCGTCATGTCTCAAATTATGCCTGATAATTCATGTAGCGATTCTATCATTGTAGAGCTCATGTAAATAAAAACAAATCGCATGAACATGTTTACAAAACAATGGCATTTGTCCAGTATCCACACGTATTCAAAAAGAAAAGTAAAAGTTTGACCAGATTGTAAATCTATTGTCATTTGAATCAAACCAATGTATCCGGTTTCAATTGTTTTTTGGCGGCGAAATCGAAAGTATAAATAATTTCGCTGACAATGCGTGTGTGGTGTGTGTGTGTGTGTGTGTGTGTGATATGTTTGGCACAATTTTCAATGAACAATAAAAATCGAAAGTGTTATCTCTGTTAACGCCACACAAACAAATCGATTGTAATTGAAGATGAATGAATTGAATTGAATTGTGTACGTGAAAAGAGAAAAAAAAAAATGTTTACTCGTCATCGATGCGAATGTGATAATTGCATTCCGTTGTTATGTAAAAAAAAAAATTTTGAACAACAAGAGCCTGCGGTGATTGAAATTACAAAATTGATTGAATTTTGCATTGAATAACCGTTAGACACTAAATGCTGTGATTCACAGCCAGTGAATAAACCTTTTGACAGAAGAATGTTTTAGTGAAGAATTTCGGTTTTTTTCTTTCATTTCGATGACAATGACTGTGTGTGAACACAAAAGATTGAATTAACTCAGGGAATTTTCTTCATTACGTTTTGAAACTTTTTTTTATCGTTGAAAATTTGTTAGGCAATTTTTTTAGATGATTCAGTAGAGTTACAAAGTTTTATTCTCTCTTGAATTCTTCATCAATTTCATTTGTTTAAAATTACCGGAATGACACCTTCGATCAATTTACACGATTAATTTCCCAGAAAAAAATCTTTGTTTGTATTGTTTTTCCGTCACTATTTGATGTCACGAAGGACAAAATGCCCATAATTAGCAGTGTGTCGCATCAACACCGAATGACACAATTTTACGTATACTTTTTCTCTCGAAATAATGAACGAAACACAATAAAAGTAATGAGTTTATCGATGTCACGCAGCGGCAAGGTCGATGCAAACCTTAAAAAAAGAAAAATCATTTCATTTTTGTTTAAATAACTTTTTATTATCTTCAACCGTTCAAATAGAGTCGTCGTCGTCGCTGTACAAACTAAACATGAATATTACAAGCATAATAAAATTTACATTTAATTTAACTGCAACATATATGTATAAGTAAATTGACTTTTGTCTTGAATTTTTCGAATAATATTTTATGTGTTACATGCATCATGCAATTCACTCACGGTTTCAACATAAATAACAATTCGCGTCACGACATTTATAATAAGATTCGAATTGGAAGATTGTGACATGCACATTTTGGTTATAAAAATATTCGGCGCAATAGAGAAGAGGAAAATGCAGAACACAAATCAACATAAGATTTTATGTTTAAAGCACTTACGGTTTTTATTGAAATTTTCGAACGTCATGCAATATATGCAATTATAAACATTATTGAGTTAAAGTGAGAAAAAGGTTAAGTAAAGTGAAAAATAAACATGGGTTTCGTTTTATATTACCATGAAGCTTGGAGTTCTTGCTTGATTTCTGGAAGTGTTTTATTCACCATTTTTTCTTTGTGTTTCTTTCAGTAATAAAAACTGATGCAAAAATCACAGCGCAACGAGAGATTAAGTGTAAATCATAAAACTAATGAAAACCGAAGCAAAAACACGGGGAAAAACAAAGAAATGAAAGAGATGAAGAACAAAGACAAGAAAATATTCAGCAAAACATTATATGTAATGAGAAGTCAAGCAAACGTCACAAGTTATGAGGAATGATGTTTGCTTTTTCTCAAAGGGAGACTTTTTTGTGAAGATTGCGCACTTGGCCTCGTTTTGACGCTTTTTTGACATCAAATTTTTTTTTTTCATGCTTCTTTTCGTTATTCGAAAGACTAATTAAAGGTCAGGAACTAATCTAACATGAAAAATGATTCAAAATTATAATTTTGATCTGATCTGATCAAGATATGAACAGACCAAACATGAAATCAAACATTGAATCTATTGTTTGTGTTATTTAATAATCAAGACACGAGCGAGTTAAAGAGTCTCGTTTTTCAGTCAGTGTAAATGGTAGAATTGTAGTTGTTGTTGCAATAATATTCCTTAAGCCAAATGTCTTTGAAAGTCAACTAAAAGCAATAAAAATGCCATGAAACATTTGTTGATTTCATTTTTTTCGTATTTAAAAGGTCAACCGTAAATTAAAGTCATACGTGATTTGTTGATTTAATAAAAATGCATTTGGTAACATTGGTTGTTCTTCAATAAAAACCTTTAAATTGTTTTTTATGTTCATGCTGAACAATGCTGATATACTCAATGTGTCTTTGAAATTGAGCAATTCTTTCTTGGCACAATCGACGATGAAAACAATTGTATTGTTTGTTGACAAACAGTCGACTATTTGTTTCTTTCGATCTACTTTTCCTATTTTGTTTACTCTCGTTTTTTGAGTTTTTTTTTCTTCTCTCGAACACTTTTTTTTCAGGCCCTCTCTCTCTCTCTTTTTTTTCTCTCTCTCTCTCTCTCTCTCTCTCTCTATCTCTTTGGCCTCTCTTCTGATCTCTCTCGGTCTATTGGTCTCTTTCGGTCTTTTTCTCGCTTCCTGTCTATTTGTCAATTTCTTTTTCGCTCGTTTCCCGGGCTCTTTCTCTTTCCATTTCACGATCTTCTTGCTCCCTCTATCCCTCTGTCCAATTCTCGCATTCTCGCTCCATCTAACCATTATCAAAATCTCAAAAAATCTGTCTCCAAAATGCAATTTTTTTCTATTATAAGCAATCAAAATCATATGGCAAAAACCACAAAATAAAATCAAATCAAATGATAAAATTGTGATGAAATCAAATCATCAAAAAGCAACGAGTCAACATAAACAATGTTAATTTAATAAAGAATTAAATTCGTGTCGGCAGCAATTTTCTCAATTGAATGTTCGTCGGTTGAAATTGGTTGGAATTGAGTCGCAATAGCGGAATCCAGAAAAAAAAAAAATAAAAATAAAACGAATGGAAAATATGCAAGCGAGCGAGTGATCAATTTAACGAGTGTATTAATTTAATAAAGCAAATCAACGAGAGAATAAAAAAATGAACCATTTATTTAAAATGGCATTTGGAACGACGTAAATCAGATCAGAAAGCATCTTCTTGGTAGTCTCCCGTGAATAAATCAGTTCCATTCAGCATAAACAAGAAAACCATTGATTATAATCGTCGCCGTGCAAAAATACAATATGAAATATTAGTTGCGGTGTTGCACAGCTCAAAAATAGATCGGCAACGGTTCTCGGTGTAACAAATTCAAACACTTTAAGTCGCATATTATATAGTTTGCATTCAGATTTTGTTATTCGAATGAACAACGATTTTGTGCGCTTTTAGTTTCAATTGTTGCAATAACAAAGACTGACTCGAACACTCCAACAGAGAAAATCGTGACTTGTTTTCTTGATTGATTCAATGAAAATACCAACATGTACTGGGCGCGCAAATTCAACATTTGTGAATACACTATTTTTTTCGTTACCACATTTGTGTTAATCATTTTATTATCAATCGCATGGATGATTATTTTCATTTCAATGGGTCATGAATTCGAAAGTTAAATTCGATTCAATTCTGTATCTTTTTTTTTTGCACATATCATCTTTTACATTCTTTAGATTCAACAAACACTTTTAACTCGTTTAAATCAATTCAAACGATTTTGACATACGCATAAAATAAACATGATTTTTTTTTTATCTTTGTTGGTTTCGCGAATAAAGCAAGTCATCTAATTAAGCATTTCTATTTCTTTCGCTATATTACGATAGCCAGACAAATGGGTGAATTGAATTACTTGCTCATTTTGATCGACACATTTTAGAATTATTTTTAAATACTGGTTTTATTTGGATATGGAGAGTGTTCGAATCAACTCAAACTCATAAAGATTCAGTTGAATTGGGAAAACACTGAATCGAATCGATTTTGTCAAAAGACAATTTTTTAACGAAATTTTCTTTTCAATTGACACAATAATTGTTTTGGTGAATCGTATTTCCTCCAAATGATTTCCATTGAAACAAAAATTTCAAGATTAATTTCGGAAATAGCATTTTCATAGAAAATTTCGAGGAATTTAATTAATTTCAAATGATGAAACTGCATTAAATCTCATAATATGATTAATAAATTATTTACGAGAATTTCGGATTTTTTTGAGAAAAGTTTGAATTTTCTTGAAGAAAAATTTGCATTTTTTCGAAAAAAATCTCAAGTTCCGCAAAAAAACTCATATTTTTCAAAAAATTCTTAAATTCATTCAAGATAATTTCATTGAACAAAAAAAAAAAGAAAAAAAAAAAATCGATAAAAATTCAACTTAAAAATGTGTGTGTTTTCATGCTTTGCTGCATATGAGTTTTGATACTCACAAATTTCAATGCTCTTACATACATAAATTAAGAAATTCCTATAAAGCTTTATTAAGAAACAAAATGTTGTAATTTTTATTTCAACAAATTTAGAGCTGAATTCTAATTCTGAATAATTATTCACAACAAAAAATCGAAAATTGTGCATATTTTCATTTTTCAATGAAATGTATGAAAATTCATTTTAAAATAATAATAATTTATAAACGAAAATGATTGAACGAAAAATTCGTGAAATCAGAACATTTATCGTAAGTTGAAAAAATGAATAAATTTGCGAAATTTTGTGCTTAAAAAAAACAATACACCTTGTGATAATATAACAATTCGTATGAAAATGCAACTTTTTGAATTGCCCATTTTGATTCAAGTCATGTTTAGTAAACTCATCGAAATGTTCCCAAACGTTCATTCATGAAATTGCACCGTTTTAATGAATTCAAATCAGAATCCAATTAATCGGAAAATTAACTTTCAAAATCACGATTTTACTTCAATTTATAGTATAATCGATTTACAATTCATAAGTGAATTGCGATTAAAATTTCGATTTCAAGGTGACTTTTTCAATAATTCTAAAACAAAAACAGTACCAATGGTTTCATCGTTTCACAAACAATTTAGAATAATTTTATTTTTTCGTTTTACCGCAAATTGTGTTCAATATTTTCCAAACGATTTTCAGAATCACATGATAAATACTAAATAACAAAATTCAATTATTAGCAATAAATTGAAGATATTCTTTTTTTTTGTTAAAATGTTAAAAATACTTATATGTCACTTATTTGGAACACATTTTGCGTATAAAATACTTCTTTTCTGTATGACATTTTTCCACTGAACGCTACAAAGAAAACCCCAAATTGACAATTTGGCCCAAAAATCTGAAGATGTCGAAATCCCAAAAGTTAAAAAAAAAAAAAATATTTAAATTTGAGTTACGACGATAAATGTCCGATATTGAAGATTGAAAAAAAATGGTTTAAAAATAGGCGGTGATAAAAGATCATCAAAATTAAAGCGAAATTGCAAAAACGTGCGATTTCGTGTTGAAAATTCGTTTGCATGGTTTTATCACCTCTAATCAAAATCATAAAATCAAAAGAGTATATCTTTTGATATTAATACCTCTCGACATACTTCAATTTTACAATTATAACTATAAGCGTTCAGAGTCATCTGATCCAAAACATCAACGGAGCCAAAGCACCAAAAAACCCTGTAAACTCGTTTTAATAGCGTTGCATAAACTAGTTTTTGTCCCAGGCCAGACTGTCGAAAAGTATTATTTGACATTGAATCCACAATAAATATGATGTTAAAATTAGACACTGTATTTGAATGTGTTGAAAAACGACTCAGTCACGCTTGAGATTCATGCATCTTTTTGAATTAAAATGTGCAATCAAAAAAATTAAATTCATTAAAAATTCCATTCGAAGCTCATTTCAATGATCAACATTTATTATGTATCTACGGCTTTGATGTGGTTATGAAATGTTTTCAACGATTTTTAAAACACTTAACAAATATAAAAATTAAAACGCCAAATTTCGGCAGTGACAAATTTGACTTTTATTAACGATATAAACGACTGATTGTGTATATCAAGTGATAATCTAACACATTAACAAGAATTTTTGACAACCAATAAGCAATTCAATTGCCAGCGTATGTCACACATTTGTAAATCGCACAGCAATTGACCTTCAGTAACAATCACGATTTATACAATAAAATGGTTTTTTCAACTAATTTCCCAATTGGAAGTGCTTTACTAAATTAGCGATAATTAGTGACATTTTGTTTTAAACGTTTTGAAGGAACAGCATTTTTGCGTTAAAAATATATTGAATGAATGAGGTCTGTTATCACATTTTGATTTTATCCCGTTAAAAATCACTGTCGCTTACTTTGAATTAATTTTTGTTATGAATTCAATCCAATTGAAAGGAAACGTTCAAATCAACATTTGCTTCGATCGATGAGGATTTGAAAAATTCTTTTATTTTTTTATTTTCGTGCATTTGGTCACCAAATTGAATAATTCCACTCGAAAGATGGGATTTGAAAAATTTTACGGTATGGATCATAAAGATGATTTCTCTAAACCAAATAAGTTAAAAAATAATTTCAAAAGAATCAAAAATTCTTCATAAAGTCAAAGTGCAGAGTCTATTGACCATTTGACAAGTGTTAGTAAATACATTGAATATGAATGGAATTTGTTCTAAATGTTTCTTAAGTCAAATGTTAAATGTCTCTCGCACCAAATGAATAATTAAAATCGAATGGCATTAAAAAACGATGAGAGAAGAACAGCTCCACTATTCACGTTTCACTTTCTAAAATATCAATTTTTAAAAATAAAATTATTATGTATTCAAGCACATGACTAGCATTCAAGGGCAATGGTTCAAGAATGTTCTAGCGTTATTTAGATGTTTTTCGATAAAATTAAATTGAATTGAATGACGACAATCAAACGGATTATTACCCATAGTTTTTGATAAGGGAATTGTGGTTCATAACATACATACATATGTGAGTCGAATTGACGAGTGAGTTTCAACGTTGGAAATTATTTTATATATCAATTGATAAAGTTGATAAAATATGTCGGTGAACATTGGACACAGGGAAAAACTCATTAATTTACTCAAGTAAATTCGGGTAATTTTTTTCATAGAGTATGTACGTCATAAAATGTTGATGTATGAAAATTGTACAAAAAGTCGTGACAAGTTTTAACAATAAATTTAAAATGGTGTTCGAATCAACTCAAACTCATACCATTCATTCCATAATTAATGCCACTCCATCTGATTAAAAATTCCAATTCAATTTGTGTTTCAACATTGAGGGTGATGATTAAAAGGCAATTATTTGAATCGATACATTGGAAATGGAGCAAATTCAATCGATTAGGGCAATTCAACACGATTCATGATGAACAATTGCACGATGTTTTCAGATTAAATAGGAAATTCCGGACGCGCTTTGTTCGATTTTCTAAAAAAATTCGATTATATCATGGATAAGTTTTTGAACTAATTGGGGATCGAATTATAGATGCATAGCGAACCAGTTTTTTTTTTTTTCAATTTTTTCCAATTTTTCACTGAACTTATTTTTATTTTCCAACAATGAATTACGACAATCAAATCTAACAACATTTTTCCCCCTCTTTTGCAGTATAACATCGGCTGCGGGATCAATTACAATAATAATTGTTGACTGTTAACATCGTGGACACCAAAAAATTAGTGCAAAATCTGAAGAAAAATGTATAAATTTATGACAAGATCAATGTGCCTTCGAATGATCACAGGATTGTTCATAATAATTCTAGCGATAGAAGGCCATGTGATTCAAAAAAGACATGACATTATCAATTCAGACAGTGTATCGAGCATAAATGAAACGGTTTCTGTTCCGGAAATTGAAGGGCCTGCCATGAGCGATATCGAAACTGAAGACGAAGGTCATAATGCAAAAGATGTGATAAATAATGATGAAAATAATAATGTAAATAATTTGCCGGAGACAAAGGTGACAAGTACAACCGATGTATATAATGGCATTGAGCAAAATTTCGCCAACAATGATAATCACACAACAAATGTCAACGAGACAATCACCAATTTTCAAACGAATTTTACCAAAGAATTTAGTCAAGATGATTCCGTAGAAAATAGGTAACTACTATTGTTGGAAAATCATTTTTCAAAAAAACAAAACGTGAATTTACCGTTTCCTCTCATTGAAATTTTGTTTTGAACAAAAAGAACAAAGACTAATTTTTCGCATGAATTTTCAGATTGCCATCATCACAAATTAGCATTAAATCAACAAAACCACCAGCCCGAATAACCACAATTTCATTGAAGGAAGCAACAAAAGCCGATGAGAATAAAGAATCGAAAACAAATGTGCCGATGATTCATGTTGCTTCCGAAAAACCAAAGAGACTTGACACATTATTTGTTCAATCAACTGAGCATGCCATTCCAGATGTGGAAATAAGCACGGTTCCAGTGAGCCTATCAACAGCATCACTTCTGTCAACACATCCTCAAACAACGCGAATATCATCGACGGAAAAGAATTTAGCACGAATTTCATCAATTCCAAGTGAAGTGACCGAAAAGCGTGCCAAGTATTTAAGTGAAAAACTCGATTCACAATCATCATTGTCGTCATCAACAACAGCAAATAATGCAGAACCATTATGGTCTGATTTGAAAACAGTCGGTGAAGTACATCACAATAATGTAACATTGGGTAAATCTTTGGCTCAGGAGGAGCCAATTCAATCGGTTAGTGGGAAACTTGATAGTGAAGAAGTTGCCGAAAAGGTTTCATCAACTGAAAGAAATGCCGATGATCATGAGACTCAATTGCAAAAGTCGAATTCAAGCCGAATTATCGATGTGGCCGATGACAATTCATTGAGTTCATTCCAAAGTCGACCAACTGCATCAATTACACCGAAAAACACAATACCGTTAGCAACGACAAGCGCTGCGGTCAATGGAAAAGTTTCCATTCAAGATGAAAGCGAATTAATTGAAATTCCCAAGCATTCCAGAGTTGAAATTGCAAATTCAATTCACAAGTCATTGGTGGAAAATCCAAAAGTTGATGATGCCATCACAACAGTGACAACTGAACGAATAAAGAATGATGAAAATACGGAGAAAATGACAGAAAAAGTAACAGAACAAACGACTGAGAATGATAATTATTCCACAACCGATGAGGAATTCAGTACGATAAATGATGAAGGAATGACAAGTTTTGATGAGACTACAACATTGAGCCAAATCCCAAAGGTGCAACCAGAGAAAACCAATGAGAAAATGATTGTTGAAACGACAATTGCTCCAACAACCGAAATGACTGAAGTTCCAACGACTGTATTTGAGACTTCTCCGAAAGACGATGATAACAAAGTGCCTCATCATGAGCCAACACAAAGTGTTATACCAAAACATACCGATATGAAATCGACTGAATCAATTGCAACTAATTCGATGGTGGTGAACAACGAAACCGTTCCAACGACACATGAAGCAACTAAGCCATTGACGATCAATGAAGTGACAAAGTCAATGGCAATCGATGAAGTGACAAAACCTATAACGACTGAAGATGTGACAAAGTCTATGCACATTGATGAAGTGACAAAACCGTCGACTCATGAAATGACATTACCTTCAACTCAGCAAATTAAACCAAACACACCGAAATCGACATCAACCCAAACACAAACCAATCAAAAAGTCATTGTGCCGAATGAAAATCTACCAATTTTCAGCTCTCCTTCAACTACTGAGCAGAATACTTCTCCAACGGTGCCGCGAAACAATGAAGTGCCAATTGCACCACGTGTAACAACCGTATCAACCACAAGTACGACAAAATTAGTTTCCAACACAGTGCCACCGCAACAAGAACATCACACTGAGGTCGCACAAGGTGAACTTGATAAACTTGATGAGCCAGCTGATGTTAATGCAATGATTGCAATTGGCATCAGTATTGTGGCACTTGTCACACTCATTTTACTTGTCGGGTTTTTGCTTGTGATGCGAAAACGACAAAAACAACTGACCTACGGTCAACGGTGTCGACCCATTGGCTTGGATGCATACAGTTTGGATAATATTTCGGTTTACAATAGTGTAAGAAGGAAGAGTGCAATGCGAGCATCAAAACGAGCCTTTGGAAATGCCGGATTCGATGATCCCGGATTGAAAAATAATCCATTGAATATTTCACAATTGGCAACATTTTCACAAAAACGCGTTTCAATCAATGAAGAATTCAAAGATGTACCAACGGTGACGGCACGCATTGAAGAGGTTCCAGCAGGTTGCGAGGACAAAAATAGGTGAAAACTAAAATACAATGAAATTGTTTTTTTCTTCTTAAAAATCATTTTTTTTTTTCAAATATAACTTTCATACATGATTCGATAATATCGTATTTACTTCAACAAATCACTTTTTTTCATCTCTTAGATACGCAAATGTGGTGCCATTGCCAGAAAGCCGTGTTCACCTGAAGCGCATTGATGATGACGAGAAAACGGAATATATTAATGCAAACTTTGTGAAAGGACCAAAAGACACAACACACTATTATATCGCTTGTCAAGCTCCGCTTGAACATACAATCGTCGATTTTTGGCGCATGATTTGGGAACAAAACAGTCGCGTCATTATTATGGCTACTGATTTAACGGAAAATGGCATTGATAAATGTGCAGAATATTTACCATCATCATTTGTTATTGACAATCACATTACATTTGGTGATTATCAAATAACATTGAAAAATCGAGAAGTACGTGATAAATACGCTGTATCGACGGTGCATTTGAAAAATGCATGTACAAAAACATGGCGCGAAATTACACACTTTTGGTATCAATGGCCGGAAAATGGTGTGCCAACTGATGAAGCTAGTGTTATTGCAATGCTTTTGGAAGCTAGAAGCTATTTGAAAATGGTGACACCGGAACAAAGCGACGACAATGGACTGGCTGAAAGCGATCTCGACAATAAAATTTCCAATGGAAATGTCGACAAAACTAAATCGCTGCAAAGAATTCAAGGGTGAATTTTTGGTTTTTATTTTTATATTTTGGAAAATTTGATTTGATTTTCAACGATTTTTATGTTTTCTGGATTTTTACAAACTTTTCCATTTTTTAAAGTTTTTTTCTCAATTTTTTCAATCTTTTTTCCCATTTTCTTTTGTTTTTTTTTTTCTCTTTGTCGTATTGTTTAATTTTCTCTTTTTTTTATATAAATTATGAAGGAATTTTATTCATTTTTTCCGAATTTTTTTTTTCATATTTTTTTAAGTTTTTTTTTTTTTAAAATTTCTCCAATTTTTTTTTTTTTTAATATTTTGAGTTCAAAAAAAAAATTCAACAAATTTTCTTATTTTTTCTATAATTTTACGAAAGTTATTTCCTTTTCATTTATTTGACAATTATTTTGAGATTTTTTTGAATATTTTCACATAATTCAATTTTTCACTCTTTTCTATTCAATTTAAATGTAAATTCCAAAACAATTTTCAATTATATATTTTTTTTTTTTTTTTAATTTTCCAATTTTCTTTTTCTCAATTCTTTTTGATGCAAAAAATTTGGATTTATTTCAATACATCGAACTAACGAATTTCCTTCAAAATTTTCAGGCCATTGACAGTGCATTGCTCACCGGGAACTGGTCGCACGGGAACAATTATCGCATGTGATATAGCAATTAGATCACTTGAGCAACCGACACGCACCATTGACGTGCCGCAAATCGTTTATTTTGTTCGAAGAGGTCGAGCTAGTGCCATTCAGACACGCGAACAATACGAATTTATCTACAAAGTAAGCATTATTTTTACATTTTGTTTCTTCTTTGTTCTCAAGATCTACAAAATGTTTGATTCTAATATTTATGAAAAGTTGATTAATGAACAAATTTGACGCATTGTTAAGCAACAATTTGACTTTGTAGTTGATTGAATTTTCTTATAAAAGTTACTTTGCTTTCAATTTTTTCAATCATTATTTCATTTATTTTTGAAATTTTTTTATTATTTATTCGTTGTTACTCTATTGAGATTTCGCATGAAACTTTCACCTTTTGTTATAAATAAAGCAAATTCAAGTCCAAGCCTCAAATGGGGATGCCAAGTAAAATTGCTCTTCAATTTAAAAGAATTTCAAAATATTATAACTCAATATTTCAATATTCTTTCGTTTCTTTACAGGTGTCTCACGTTTACGCAACGAAATTAACAGGTCCATTGAATGACAACTGAGTCGTTGATATTCGCGCTCCATGCTATAAATCAAACCAATTAGATCCAATGAAAATAGAAAATCGAGTAGTAACCGTTAAAATTCCTTTGTGATTTCATCATAAAACCAGCAACCTTTTGTGTTTGAATTAAGTGGACAATTTTTCAAGTATGAAATAATTAAAAAAAAAAGAAAACAATCTTGCATAGTCCACTATGTATTGACCACATCAAGAAAATTAAGAAAAAATTGTATTAAATTCCAAGAGAAACCAAATTATTGCATAGTTTAGGGCGATAAAAAAAATCAACTAGAAAAATGATATGAATATAGGGACCATATTGTGATACGATATTAAATATATAAAAAACAAAATTGGCGATTTGCGCCTAAACAATGGCAGCTTGTAAATATATCTGTAAATTTATGCAAATTGGTAGCTAACCTTTTAATTGACATGTTCTCATGCAGTTTGATTGAAATGTTGCACGAATCGCATATTAAGCTTGCATCACAATAGTTTTTAAGCATAGGCATGACAGTTTCCTCACAAGTTCAAAGAGTGGCACTACGGGCAACATTACAAAAAAAAAAAAAAAATTACACTGAAGCCCATTGCCAAAACGATATACGTATCGTACAATTTAGTCGAATTTATTGAAAATTATTATTGAAATATGAATGAATTTATGAAGAAAATAAAAATGAATTGTTTAGATAAAATGTGATCAGACATTTCCGTATCGATGTTCAATTTTGTAAATTCATTAAAAAAAAAAAAAACTTGTGCATTTTGCAAGTTTATTCAACTCAAAAACTATGATATTTTTTAGAATATATTGAAATTTATTAATGCAATTGATGCATCCAAACCTGACAACAACAACAACACAATTAAATCATACAAAATAAATGGTGAATTCAAGTGAATATACATGTGAATATATATTTTTAATGCAAGGCTTTTTACAAATTCTGATGTAAACCCTGGCTGAAATAAACTATATAATCGAAGAATAAATAGTAAATTGAAATTTATTTGATCAACATTGGTATGTTTTCTTTCTCTTTACTAAAGAGTCTTTGAGTTTTAGTATTTTTTTTTTTCTACATTTTTTCAAGGAATTTGGTGCATGGGGCAATAGCAAGACTACATTTCTATGGTTTTTTCCATCTTTCATTTATTTCCATCTCTTTTTGTTCTAGGAAAAAACCATACAAAATGAGTTTTGCTATCGCCCCGTGAGCACGTATATAAGCAAGTGCATCCTAGTGGAATTTGTATTCCATTGCCAATGGATCATTGGGGACAATGTAAACTGATAAGTACATCTTACGATTTCAACATTCAAGTTCACATTTCTTTTAACATTTGCTTCTATCAAAATGTCTCCTTCACAGAAAGATTCATGTATAGGATACCAACGAGCCAGGGGAATTGTAATTTTCACAAAAGAAAATCGGAAAGTTGAATCGATTTCCATTCAATAAAATTGAAGAGCAAAAAAAAAGATCACTTTTGCTCCAAAAACCCTAGCAAATTTGAATAATTTTCCATTATTCCAGCGCATCAGAATGGATTTAAAGGAAACCCTGCGAACCCGTTTTTAGAACCTATAGATTAATATAAAAGGTAAAACGTCTCCAAACAATATAGTTTTTCTATTATTTTTTAAATGTTTCTCTGTGTTTGATTTTCATAAATGGACCCAAAAATTTCCGAATTTGCATCGATATTTTCCACATAATTATTCATTTTATTTCATTTATTTTTTAACATATATTCGTTGTTTTACTCTATTGAAATATCGCATGAAACTTTTACCTTTTGTTACAAATTCAAGTCCAAGCTTCAAATAGGGATGTCAAATAAAATGCTATATCAAGCTGTTAGTCTATTCTTCGATGATCTATTTCTAATATGAAGCCAAATAATTGTAATAAATATCTTGTTGATTTAAAATGGAAAAAAAGAAATCATTCTCCACGAATTTACTTAATATGAACCCACAATTGTCAAAAAAAAAAAAAAAATGCAAAACATAGCATGTTATTGACGCAAATGGTAAGAATGTACAACTGTGTACAAGTTTATATCCCAGTTTCCACCTAGTTTTTTTGTTTGACTTTGGATAAATTTGAAAGATATAAAAACAGCATTTAAGCAGCACGTTGAAGGTAGAATTTGTGTTTCGTTGAACGTTTTCAACTTGAAAAGATGAATTGGTTCATATTTACTTTTATTCTGTTTAATCTCATATTTGTAAGTACAAACTTTATAAATTATCAGTATTTTCGTCACATTAAATTTATCAATTTGGTTTTAATCAATTTAAAGTTCCTATGGCCTATGATTTACTCTATTATTTCTTTGTATATATTACATCGAAGAGATACTAAATTAATTATTTACAAATTGAACATTTCTTCTATCAAATTTAGATCATTCAATGTAGAAAATACATTGAGCGTGCAAAGAATAAATATGGAGAAAAAGTAAAAAACTATTTCAATCATCATTTAAGACATTATACGGATAAAGTGAGCGACATGATAGAAGGTATGTAGAACTCATAAATAATCAATGAGCTCAAAATTAATGAATTTTAAATAGGAAATTAGCTTTTATATTCAAGGTGGCGTTTTTTTCTTCTTCAAAATTTATCAAAATGGCAATTAAATTTTGAAATCAAATTATCTTGAAAATAACAATTAAACCAGCAATTATTATAACTATTTTCCTATTCTATTTTTTTTTTTTTTTCAATCAGATTCATTACCGTCACTTAAGCAAATGTATGATGATGGTGAGATTTCCTTACAAGATATGGTACCATGTTCGGCAGCACGTGGACGCCCAGCAGAAGTTGAAGCGGAAATTCAATTTGGTGTTTATGCGAATAAAAATGGTGATGGAAATTTTGTTATCAATGTGAATGATGTGAAAAAGAAAAATGAAAATTACAAAAAATTCAAAAGTCTTTTAACACGAAACATCACTGTAGTTTCTGGTGGAATGCGTACAAAAGCAAAACTATTTGTTGATGATGTAAGAATTCGCGTTCGTCCGGGTGCTATTATTTATGTAATTTGGGATACACGTAACAGTGGTGTGCTGTATCCTCGTATGGCACACGAAGCTCCAATGGTTGGACGTTGGGTAGGATTTTTGATAAAAACATTGTCCGATGATAATGCAATTGATGTATCGAATTTAATTGGTGTTGGTCATAGCTTGGGTGCACACATTATTGGCAATATGGGACATTTTTTGGTTGAAAACCAATTAAAAATGGATCATATAATTGCTTTGGATCCAGCAGCACCATGTTTTGAAGACTGGAATGAATTGCGTCCGGTTCAACGTGGTGATGCAGAATTTTTGCAAGTAATTCACAGTAATGTTGATTATTTTGGATATAAATCAAAAATCGGTAACATTGATATTTATCCAAATAATGGACAAGATCAAACCGGATGCGAAGGTGTTCAAAAACATATCTGTTCACATTCATATGCGGTTAAATTGTATTTACAAATGAATATCAAAGCTTATCTTGCCAAAAATTGGAAGGAATTTGTAAATCATTCTGCGTATCGGGGAAAAAATAATGCAAAAAATACCATACGTATTGGACAAGATTTAAATTGGAAAGATTTATCTGCGGAACAATTGTCTGCTAATTTATCGTATTATTTGCATTCACCATTATTACCAATGGCCAGAGCATCCGAACTTCAAATCAAACCAAGTTCAAGTTCCCGGGGCAAGAAATTACTGGCTAAAGTTGGTCTAGGATCTTCATCTTAACTGATCCATCTGATTAAATTTTATAATTTTTTCACACATTCGAAATAAAAATGATCTTTTTGCTTCCGTGTATTGTTTCATTTTGATGTCTGTAGTCGCGAGTCGACGCCTCGTAACAAAGTCTTGAAATATATAATGAGCTATTGGATTATATTAAATTGTGAAATTAATACAACAAAAATAGCATTTACATTTTTATTTGCAACAAGGTTCGGGGTTTTTTTCATTTAAAATGGACCCAATATGATAACTTATATATAAAATCTATGGATGACTCTAAGCCCAAGTTTATTTTGTACATTCAATTATGATTTTCGTCTAAACTCATTCACTGGATAATTTAAAGAGGTTTTATATTCAAATAATTGTCTTTGGTATCTGTTTTTAGACGTTATTACTAATGAACGTTTTAGCACGTTTTTTTTTTCTCAAAAGAGCGAATAAATAAATGACACGGAATAAGCTTCAATGGAATTTATTTTTGCAATTTTCTTGTTGAATTTGCTTCTCTCAAATTTATTTCATGTCTCAACTGCAAAATAAATTGTGAAACATTCAATTTACTGACGCAAATGGATAATAATATACATCGTAAAATTTTGTTTTTTTTTTTGTTTCTAACTAAAGTCACTTAAACATAACAAAGTTAATATTTATGTTTGGGTACATTTGGAAGATATAAAAATATCTTCAAAAGAAAAAAAGTTCGTTGAAGTAGAGTTTTCGAAGCTAAACATTTTCTACTTGAAAAGATGAATTTGTTCATATTTACTTTTGTTCTCTTTAACTTACAACAAGTAATTATATATTTCATAAATTGTCGCTATTTTCGCCTATTTAAATCGTCTTTTTTATTTGTAACTTTCTATAGAAAGACTATAAAAAGACTATAGAAAGTCTATATGTTTTAGTGTATTCATGACTGAATCTAAAATAATTATTTTTGAATTTTAATTTTGTCTACGTCATTTAGATTATTCATTGTAAACGTTTTATTGACAGTGCTAAGAATAAGTATGGCGACAAAGTGAAAACATATTTAAATCACAATATAAAACATTATAAACATGCGGTTGGCGAAAAGATAGGAGGTACGGTATGAATCATTAACAAAAAAATTTTAACTGAAATTTCCAGCGTAACTTGAGTAATTCAATATTAAAGAAAATGACAATTCAATTTTAAGTCACCCCGATTATCTACTATTATCATAAATTCTGACCCGAGGTTCTGAAACTAGGGTTTCCTTGACCCACCAGCCCCTCTCCCCCGGTGTGTTTCAGCGAGCTCAACCAACAAGCTCTGCTGGGATCTATCGTTTGAAAAATTGTTTAAAAATGCTACGGTTTTTTGCTCTTACAATTTTTTGAAATTCAGAGGACCCCCTTTTCCCCTTTTGGCTTGCCATTGTCAAAACCTATAGTGTTCTGACGCACTGTTCCCACTTCCCATGTGGTTCTCTTGACCACCCTCTGACATTCTATGAACCCCTGAAGAATTGTTCAATATTACTCTATTTGTAATTGCTAGTGTTTTTTGTGCAAAAATCCGATTTCCTACACGTTCTTTTTTAATTTTTTTTTTTTTGGGAAATTTTTTCGAATTTGCTAGAAATTTTTTAAAACTTTGTGAGATAAGTTTATACCAGATTACAGAGAACCCATTCGGATTATCGACTGGGACCCCCCCTGAGCTCGACGGTGTCAGAGACTATCATCATAATCAATAATATTATTATTATTCAAATGAATCTGATCATTATCAATGATTATTCTTAATTCTTAAATTAAGATCCTTAACACCTTTGCAATTTCAAATGAATTAATTTTATATATCAATCAAACAGATACATTACCATCTCTTATGCATATGGGGGATGATGGTGATATGTCCTTACAAGATATGCTACTTTGTACATCATCAAAAGGAAATCCAGAAGAAGTTGAAGCGCAATTACAATTTGGTGTAATATATTCCAATAAAAATGGCGAAGTAGATTATGCTATAAATGTGAATGATGTGAAAACTAAAAACGGAAACTATAAAAAATTCAAAAGTCATTTAACTCGAAGTGTCACAATAGTTTCTGGTGGTATGCGTACAAAAGCAAAACCCTTTGCTGATGATATAAAATCTCGTGTTCGTTCCGGTGCTATTATTTATATAAATTGGGACACACGTAACAGTCTTTTAAAGTATCCCCGTATGGCACACGAAGCTCCATTAATTGGACGTTGGGCGGGATATTTGATAAAAAAATTGTCCGATGATAATGCAATTGATGTATCGAATTTAATTGGTGTTGGTCATAGTTTAGGCGCACACATTATTGGCAATATGGGACATTTTTTGGTTGAAAACCAGTTAAAAATGGATCATATAATTGCTTTGGATCCAGCAAAAAAATGGATGCATGGGATGCACCATGTTTCGAAAATAGAGATTTATTACGTCCGGTTCAACGCGGTGATGCGAAATTTGTACAAGTAATTCACACGAATGTCGACCATTTTGGATATAAATCAAAAATCGGTAACATTGATATTTATCCAAATAATGGGAGAATTCAAACTGGATGTGATGGTGCTAAAAAACATATCTGCTCACATTCATATGCGGTTAAATTGTATTTACAAATGAATATCAAAGCTTATCGCGCTAAAAATTGGCAAGAATATTCATACTTATATAAAAGCCAAATTTTGTAATGTCAAGTAAATGTATACATATGTTCTACAGAATAAAAAACTCACTGGTTTCAATTGGAAATTGATTGGTATTTTCATTCATTTCATTCATTTCAGATTTATTCTTTTTAACTCTACTTATTTTATCAAATTGAAAGTTACCAGTTTTGCACTGTGCAATCATTGGTTCTGTCACAATGTTTGTGTTGACCTCCTTGATCATTTGGGAGTTTCAAGCTCTCAAACTTGAATTGAATGTATAGAATTTTAAACATAAAATTATTGCTTCTGATACTTAATACTCAGAGTTTCAGTTGACCCCTCAGTGACGAAAGGGGGACCCTCTACAACATTTTCGAGAATTTGAATTGAAGCCCCTTTTATGCTCATGATTGAATGAGAAATTCTACAAAATTACTAGTGGTTTTTTATGCTTGAAAGTCTTGCTTTGTTTTTCAGAGAAATAATATGCGAAAATTGAAAAGAAGAATTGAGTTTTTTTATTCAATGGTGGAGGAAATAGGAAATATTTTGGTTTCTCCAGGGTATCTCCTATCGATTTCTGGCCGGAACCCCTCATTCATTTCATTTCCTGAGATTTTTCTAGATCCATAGGAATGTTTGTGTTGACCTCCTTCGTCTGTGTTGACGTCTGTCCGCCCAAAATTGAAATATTTTCCCAATTGGAAAAATAATTCGATATTGTTTGAAAAGTCTCTAGAAAAATTTTCAGCAAAAATTTTTTTTGTCCGAACTTGTGTCCGTTGACACCTTTAGGCTGATGCACCCCTTTGGTCCTTAGCCGGAACCCCATTCTCCCGGTGTGACAACATTGGCAATTGTCATTTTTTGTCACAATTGTGTTGATATGTCGAATCACGTTAAAAGTGGCGATAATTAATCATTTTTTGTATTCGTTCGGATTTTACGATGTCATCATATCCCCTTCAAGTAATAATTCAAGATAATTTCATTTTTTTTTTTCGTGTACACAAAATTTTTGCTCAAAATAACCTTATTTTCTTATCATCTTCGAGTTATTGACGTTTTATGCCTGCTGTTTATGACTGACTGATGGGGGTATCAGCGATAACTTGACTTGAGGTTCATTCAGTGTGACGTTGAATTTGAATACGTTGTTATCAGAGCAAACAATAATATAGACGACGTATTTTTTTCATATTAGGCGATAAAAAAATAACTTTGATTAAATCATATTGTGATTGTTTAAAAACATCAAATTCGATCTAAACAGTTTCATGTACCAATAATACGCAATAAATCTAGTTCGATTAGAATGTTCACACATTTAATTAATTATTCTTTCTCTAAAGTTGATAAAAACTGAAATCGTCAAATATAGAGTATGATTACACTCTAGTGGGGATCTCAAATTGATTAAAATAAATTTTTCAGTCCTTTAAAAACATTCAAACAGTGTAAACCTCCTGCTCAATTAAATATCAAATTCAACAAAGCGATTGTGATTTATTGAAAAATAGTTTTTTGCTCCAAAATTGAAATCTCCAAATTTTCGTGAATAAAATCCAAATTGAAAGGAAAATGAAGGATTTAACAAATGGAAAATGTGAAACCGAAAGTCACAATTCAGTGCAAGGCAATGGAGAAAGGTAATTTAAATCAAAACGAAACAAAAATTCAAGGCAGAAAAAGTCATAAAATTGCATGTTCATTTCAAAAGTGAAAAGATGGCCAAAATCATCAATGGATTATTGATTGCAAAGGAAATTCGTCAAGAACTGAAGCAGCATATAATCGATTGGGAAAATGAAGGCCATCGTGCACCACACTTGACTGCTGTTTTAGTTGGTGAAGATCCAGCCAGTCAAACTTACGTCAATAATAAGATTAAGGTTTGATTTGTTTACAAATTCGCAAATATTCTTTTTTTTTTCGAGAATTCTTATCGTCGTTTTTCGCTGTTTTTTTTTTTTCTTTTTTAATTTTTATAGGCCGCCGCTGAAGTGGGAATAACAAGTGAAACAAAACGTTGCCCATCGACAATAACAGAATCGGAATTATTGAATCTTATCAATGAACTAAATGAAGATGATCATGTTGATGGTATTTTGGTGCAATTACCATTGCCATCGCATATGAATGAGCGTATAATTTGTGATGCTGTTTGTGTTAATAAAGATGTTGATGGTTTTAATGAAAAAAATGTGGGTCGTTTGTGTTTGGACATAAATTCATTAATTCCATGTACCGCGCTCGGTGTACAAGAATTAATTAAACGAGCACACATTGAAACATTCAGTAAAAATGTTGTGGTTGTTGGCCGATCAAAAAATGTTGGTTTACCGATTTTCATGCTATTGCATGCCGATGGACGAAATGAAACTGGTGCCATGGATGCCACAGTTACAATGTGTCATCGATTTACACCACGTGATGAAATGAAAACATTGTGCACGCATGCAGATATCATTGTTACGGCCACTGGTGTTCCGAAACTTATTACAGCCGATATGGTCAAAAGTGGAGCGGCTATTATTGATGTTGGTGTGACTCGTGTTCAAGATGAAATCACTGGCAAATCGAAACTTGTCGGTGATGTTGATTATGATGGTTAGATTCAATGGTTTCTTACACGCTTTTCAAAAATTTGGAACATTTTCATTTGTTTTGTTTTTTTTTTTTCAGAAGTACGAAAAGTAGCAGGATGTATAACTCCAGTTCCGGGAGGTGTTGGTCCAATGACAGTGACAATGTTGATGCGAAACACTTTTGTTGCTGCAAAAAATTTAACCAAAATACGTGCCAACCGAAATTGTGCTCATTATTGATCGAATGAAAACACATTCACTCTTTAGGGCTCAACAAATGAATGCTCGATTTGGAAGAAGGAAAATAACAATTGATAAGAATTTAAAGCTAATTATCGCAGAATAAAATTACGAATGTATTGAAAGTAGTAGTCTCATTTGGTTTTATAACATTAATAGAGCAATTGATAAATATTGAATTATAATGGAAACGTACAAAATTTATTGAACTAAGTATGACTCGACAAAACAAAGATTATATTGAATTTTGTATTGAAAAACAAAAAGAAATGTTACAATGTTGTTGTCTTTTATTACCAAATGTGTTATCCTCATTTTGTGTTTAAAATTGCCAATTAACCTCTGTTGAATTCAGCTCAGTTGGTTTACAGTCGTCTACAGTAAATAAAATATTCTCATAATAACATCGAGTATTTTTGACGTTTTCAAATGTTATTCAGTACTGCGTAACCCCATGAATTTAATGCAATAAAATCTTGAAAAAAATTACAGTTCATAATTGACTGTGTCTTAATGCGAAATATTTCATTTTACTCATGAAGAAATTCTATTTGCTTAAAATGAAAAAAAATATTCGTTTCCAGTAATTAGATCATTCGTCTTACAGTGTGACACATCTAACTAAATACGGCAAAAGTTTTGCCGCAAAAGTTTTGCCGCAAAAGTTTTGCGGAACGCAAGCGTCGCCGTTACCGTTCGTTCACGGCATACACATGAATATACTGAACGTGATTCACAATGCCGCTCCAATAAGCTTGCCAATATCGGATGGATATATCGTTTCTATGCTATCTATCCGATGGCAAGTATCGTTTTATAAGGCACTCGGCCAGTCATCTCATCCGCCTCTCCTCTTAGCTGCGTTCTCTTTCGTATCTCATACAAATAGGCACTCTTTCCGACTATAGAGCAGAGTTGCTATTTGCGTATGTATGCGTGTGCGATTGTGACTCAGTGAGTGTGTTATTGTGTATATTATTGTGTATATTATTGTGTATATTATATACTCTCACTCAATCACAAACGCACACGCATACATACGCAAATAGCAACTCTGCTCCATAGTCGGAAAGAGCGCCTATTTGTATGAGATACAAAAGAGAACGCAGCTAAGAGGAGAGGCGAATGAGATGACTGCACTGGGCAAAACTCGTATAAACAAACAAAATAATTGTTTAATTTTTATTTGATTGTTTTTATTACAGATAAACAAGGGATCCACAACTTGTTTGCATCTAGAAGGCATGCTGTCACTCAATTTTTTTGCATATTCGCTCGGTAATGACTTCCATTTACGCTTTACAGCTGATTCCAACTGCTTGGTAGATTAATATGTTTTTCCTCGAAGCTTGTGCTTGTACTGGCCAAACATTTTCTATCGGATTGCAATCAGGGAACTGAGGTGGCCAATCCATTTCTTTGATACCATGTTCACTCTTCCATACAGTACATTTTTTACTTTTGTGTTTTGCATCGTTGTCTTCCAACAAAACCCAGTCACGATTTCCTTTGCCGTAATACATATCAGCAGTAGGCACTAGAACGGAATCATACAGTTTGAACATTTTATGAGTGTTTTAATTATGGGTAAGCACCCATAGATTGCCAAAACCCTTTTCGCAAAAAGCGCCGTAGTCCTTTTTTGTTTAAAGTAATCTATTTCTTCGTTTAAAGTAAACCGAAAATGACAGTTTCCCATACGAAAGTGCCATTTTTCTCCGAAAATCTAATCGGGGAACAAACAAACAATAGAACCGATATTCGAGGAACTACATTTTTTTTCCAAAAAAAATATGAGTTTCCTTTGGTGAAAATGTCGAAAACCCATGGGGAAGAATGTTAAAGAAGACATCATCAGATGAAATCGAAATTAGTTTCACATCACGACAATCAAGAATTGACAATGAAAATGAATCGACTCAACATATTAAATTCGTTTCAGACAGCGAAATGGATCTTGATATAAATTTGGATGAATTGAAATATGAAATGGATTGCGAAAAAGAGAAGAAAAACGACGATAAATCAATTAGCACAACATGATCAGACTATCGAATCAACAATTGATGCAAACATCAACTCAGTGGAACCCAAATCGAAATTGATTACCAAAGCAAAAAATGATGGAAAACGGAAGCAAAACAAGAAGAAAATTAATCGGAATAAAGCGATGAAAAATCAGAAGAAACACAAATGTTATGTGTGTATTATGGAACATCGATGAAGGGGCATCTCAGCCAACACATTCGAATTCACATTGGCGAGAAGCCATTCCATTGCAACGATTGTTTCAAGAATTTTGCACATAAACATGTTTTGGTCGGACACATCAAAATTCATGGCCGAGAATTTCCATTTCAATGTTCGAAATGTCGCCAAGGTTTCGCAAACGTAATTGAAAAGAATGTCCACGAGAAGAATTGTCAATGTCGTAAATTCATATGTGATTTGTGTGAATACAAAACTCAACTCAACTCAAATCAAATCTGAAGATACACAAGCGAATTCACAGCGGTGAAAAACCTTTCGAATGTTTGGTTTGTTTTAAATCATTTACAAGAAAAACTCACCTAGAAGCACATTTGCGAACTCACGCTGATGAACTTCCATTTGATTGTGTGCAATGTGGTCAACGATTTGCCGAAAAAGAAGACAAACAATCTCATATACAGCGTTGTAAGCGTCGTAGATTCGAATGTTATCTTTGCTCGTATAAGGTTTTTGCCAAAATTATCCTGAAAAACCATATTCAAGCAAAACACACTAATCAAAAACCATTAGAATGTCAATTCTGCGTAAAGAGATTCGTTCGAAAAAATCGACTGAATAAACATTTGGCATCACATCGTGATCTGATTCCATTTCAATGCAACAAATGCTTTGGAGCATTTTCAAATGAAAATAAAAAAATTGCCCACGAGATTATGTGTGACTGGCGTCAATATCAGTGCCATTTGTGCAACAAGCAGGTAATTGAAAAATCATACTAGAAGCAACATATGCAAGCTCATCACATTGGAAGAAAGCCATTTCAATGCAAAATGTGTAAAAGTCGCTTTACCTACAAATTCACCCTTTCTAAGTACATGAATCGAGTTCATAAATTGTAGAAATGAAAAACAAATTATTTTTTTTCCTTTGCAACTGCACAAAATTTGTATTTGAATTTAATTATGTTGAATTCCATGTTTTTCAAATGAAATAAAAGTTTAATATTAATTCAATGTTACATTTTCCCAGTTTGATTTAACCCAAATTCAACCAAATTACAGCTCATAAATGGAATAAATCATAAAATTTGAATAAAACAAAGTTTTGTATGAAATCTCGACAAAAAAAAACTAAATTAAATTACATTTCATTAAATTCATTACATTTAGAACAGACTACATTGTTTTTATAATCGAAGACTTTATTGTTCAACTAGATGAATATATTCACTACGTTCTTCAATGGCAAAATTCTCTTTTTTATTGTCCACTTACGATTTGTTCCTGTTCAGCTTTCTTTAAAAGAGACACAATTTCTACATGATGATTATCTTCAGCCATTGTACTTGGCTTTTGGTCGGCGAAACTTTTGATATTCACATCGGCACCAGCTTCAAGAAGTGCTTTAACGGTGTCCAAATGACCTGAAAATTACATTTTTTTCATTTATGAAAGTCTCACTTAGTGTTCAAAAGAAAGTCTCACAAAACTGAGTTAAATCTTTCATAATAATTATTTTAAAAAATTCGAATCGAAAACTCATTTCAATTGCAAAACTTTGTAAGTGCATAACAAACAAGATTAACAAATGAGAAAGAGCATTCACCATTGTCAGCAGCCCAATGGAGGGGTGTATAGCCGAAGTTGTTTTGGACATTTAAATCGGCACCATAACTAATGAGCATTTTCACGTATTCCGTGTGACCTGAAACTCGGACGATTTAGTTTTTTATTTTTCAACAATTTCAACTAAAATAAATTTCATTTCATTTTTTCATTCAATATTTGCGTTGATATTATGAAAATTGAAGAAATTTAATCAAAAACTCAATAAAAAATTCTATTTTTTTTTTTTTTCAAATATTAATGTTAACAGATATGAGAAAATACCATTTGTAGCGGCTGAACTTAGAGGTGTGACACCCAAGCGAGTCTTGTTATTTACATTGGCACCGTTTTCAATTAGAACCTTGGCAATGTCCGTGAAACCTGAATTGGAATTAAAATATCACTTATGCGATTGAACCTAGGGGAATTTATCTATTCGCAAATAACCTCATTCGCTTATAATGGATTCAAAATTTTATTTATATGAATCATTCGCAAAATATTCGCATAAATTGTTAAAATTCGATTCAATATGGCAGCCTAATATTCTCATACAGAAGTATGAAGTTTTGGAAATGACTCATGATTTTTGCAAATAGCTTCATTTTTTGGGAATATTCTGGGAATATATTCGGCCGCCATTTGAAATTTTCTCCGCCATAAGAGAATATATTTGAAAAAAAATTCGAAGATTATTTAATTATTCCCATCTATTTGAATAACATCCAACCCCCGATTGAACTATTTCAAAATGTTCTTGTTTTTGTGATTTTTTCATGCGAAATTACCGTGATAAGCAGTGTAATGGAGTGGTGTTTTCGTTTTTCCATTCTTTGCCATTATAAAAGCACCTTTTGTTATGAAGTACTTGGCGATATCCGTTTGACCTATTATAAGCAAAAATAACAAAATTTCATAGAGATAAAATTCAGTAAAACCATTGCCATACATTATATAAAATTGCGTGAAAATATTACCATAAATCGCAGCATAATGCAATGCAGTAGTACGTCGTATATCTGTTGCATTCAAATCGGCACCATGTTCAACGAGTGATTTTACGATATCAAAATTGCCTAAATTAAACGTTAAAATTGAAAATCAACAAAATTAATTCAAATCAACAAGTGAAGCCGCAAATCTAAGCAAAATTCATTTGTCAATGAAAAACACTACCATTTTTTACTGCCAACTGTAGCGGTGTCGTTTCGTTAGAATAATATTTGCAATTTACGTTAACTCCATTTTCAATAAGACGATTCACTTCAGAAGTTTGATCTTTTCATTGGAAAAAAATGTCGATTAGTTTTTGGAAAATATAACAATTGGATTAAGCCAAATCATTCAAAGTTTAAATTTTCAATACTTTAGGAAATTAACATACTTTGCTCGATGAATTGACGTAGTTGAATCTCTTGAAGAGAACTTAATGATTTGTAATTGAGAGACAATAGAAATTATTTTAAAGAAAAAATGTTAAAAAAATCATGCAAATAAAGTCACTTACTTTGGTTCATCTCTAGATAGGCTCTTTTCTTGCTCTACAAAGGAATAGCTTCAAATTAATGGAAAAACAAATTTCATTCTTATGGTGATATTTCGTTACCTGGAATTACGTTTGCAAATGCAAATACATAAAAACAGAGAATCAGTAAAATCAGCGATTTCATCATGTTAATATGAGAGTTTAACAAAAATAATTGAAACAAATGAATTTGATTGAAAATTCAATTTAACTTAACAATTTTTACTGAATGAATTAGCACTTGTTTACCAAAATAAGAATCGTCTTTTATTACAATAACACGACTTGTCCTTATCTCATTTGATACGCGCAAACCTAATAAATGGACAATATTTGAAATTAAATGGTCTGTGTCAAAGTTCAATACGGTCATGAATTTATTTTATTACGATAACAATTCGTGAATATGTCTGTGTCACCAATAAGACACAATTATATAATCAACTTTATTTGTCAATAAGACATTTGATGAATGTTTGCTTTCGTCCTTGAATTTATGCATTTATTACTTTTCCGCACACAACATGTTGTGTATTGCAATCGGTCAAAAAATTAAGGGCACCCAAAAATATTTTTTCTCGGCCTTTTGAACCTAAGAGAACACGAAAAACCAGTTTTTAGAGCCTCGTAATGTGAGTGTGTGGTATCCTGTACGCTGTACGCTATACGCAAAAATGTGTTAACACGATAGCTCATTCCCAACGACCCCAAAAAAAAATGTTGTGATGCAGAATTGTTAGTATAGTTTAGAAATAGAAACCAATAAATTTTCAGCCATGGATGATGATCGCATAGTGGATCCGTTAAATGGAGATATATCCAGTGCAAATGATGATTTTGTATACTGGACATACTTTATCCAAAATAGGAATTTTTTGGCATTTTCGTCTAAGTTATCATGTAACAAAAAAGAAATGAAAGAAATTGAAAGGTATATGATGCGATACGAGTTGCATTTAATTAACTATTTAAGAAAGCCAACGAGTAAGAACTTGTTTGTCTCAGTTCTAGTTAGAGTTGCTGATCCAGTAAACAGTAGCAGTAGCTGATTGTTGGCAATTCTTTAATAACTTTGCTTTGCTTAAAATAACTTTGCTAAATTATTTCAACACGATGTTACATTAAGATTTCATTGCTAATACGTATCTTATAGGAAGAATTGCACATCAGTACAAGTAGTGTAGTTTTGTAGGTTCTAGGGCCGTTTCTTAGTGTTAGTGCACACACATACACACACATACACATACACACATACACACATACACATACACACTCTCTCTCTCTCTCCTCTCTCTCTCCTTTCTCTCTCTCTCTCTCCTCTCTCTCTCCTTTCTCTCTCTCTCTCTCCTCTCTCTCTCTCCTCTCCTCTCCTCTCTCTCTCTCTCTCTCTCTCTCTCTCTCTCCATGATCCACACAAAGCGTAACTAATATGGAAACGGACCTGCTTACAGTGTATTTTATTGTTGGAAACGTTTTGAGTGTACCATTGTATCTTTGTTCTGGTCATAGTTTCGTTTGCGAATATTTGAATTTTCATATGAAAGAAAGAAAAAAATCTTATGATAGCTGGGTTTCGAACTCGAAATTACTGTATTTTCCAAAGACCGATACTCTAACCGCTGAGCTACATCGATCTTTACTAACGATATCAGAGGATCGAGTAAATTTCGGAATTATTTGTTGTTCGAATTACTTATTTGCTAACTGGTGGACGAATTGAACCGCGTGGGTTGCCTGTAGTATCTACAGTGCTTGAATTGTTTGTAACATTAGATGAAGGATGTGAAGGAGTTACTAGTCCAAGTCTAAATTTATCTCCAACGGACTAGGTGGATAGAATGGTGGTCGTGGTCGTCAATCGTGCCATGGATTACCTGATGGAATCAATGGAACACCCGGAATGCCTGTAGTATTGATAGTAGTAGGACTATCTGTACTGAATTGTGGTCGAGTATTAGCTAAAACTATAAAAGCAACTATGTATTAAAATAATCAATAACTTCATCTTGAGCCAGATATAAATGCACTGTTTCTGATGCAAGCAGATGATTTTACTGACATTTGTCAAAATCAGACTTCCATTTATACTCGTTTTTATGTTTACTTTGAACGTTTGAAATTGTGCAAACTCATGTTGTGAAAATAACAAATTGAACCAGTTGTGTGAATATTTTGATTTAAAATGAATGAATAAAATTTTTCTGATAATTAAACAGATGTCTGATCCATGAACGTCAATTTATAACGATATACGTAGTAAATAAGACAATGTACGTAAAATAAATCTGAAGATTACCATTTCACTTTTATTTACCATATTAACAATTTCGGTTAAATTAGAATGTTTTCGCCGAATAATATGAAAATATTTGACTGGAATTCTAAATTAAGATATTGTCAATGGCCTATTCAATAAATACTAGTTAAATACAATTGAAAATTAATATAATTTCTTTTATTCATTCAAATATGTTTACGAACATATATGTAATAATTGTTTGTCAACAGATTACCTTTTGCCAAACTTTTAAGAGTCCATGAATATGCATCACCTATGAATGCTCCCTTTAACAATGGGACTATGTCTAAACCAGTTGCCACTTCCATTATTATGGTAATTATCTGAAACCATAAGATATATTTATCATAAATGTTTGCCAAATTAAATGAAATGTTCATTTAAAAAAAAACTGTTACATAAATTCATGCAATCTAGCTTGAAATGTTTGAATATTTCAATCGAACATATATTTTCTGAGTATTCGTTACATAAAGAATTCTATTCACAAATTATATTGCAGAATCTATTGAATCGCACAAAAACGTACAGTGAAAATTCGGTTAAAATGGCACTAAGATAGGAAATTGCTTTTTTGCCATGGCAAAACATCCAAATGCTGAAGTGATGTATGTCGGAACATTAAATCCACAACATTTAGACGTGGTAATATTTTTACTGGAAAATGGGAAAGTTTAAACGGTATACTATCTATTTAAATGTGATTTTATTCAAAATAGTAACGGTGATGTTTATATTCATGTTTAGATGACAAAATTTTTTGTGCTCAACAACTATAGTTGATGTCGATGGAATTGAAAAAACGTCATAGCAAAATACGATTTTAATTAGTTTAATGTTGCCATAAAGTACGAAGCTGATGAAGTACGAAAATGCACACGAAATTTGAAAAAAGAGTGTGAACACATCACACATAATAACAGCCTGTTGATTGCTCAAATTTAAAATAAAATTCATAAACAAATAAACGTTATATATCCAGAGGATGAATTATATCTAATTTATAATTTATTATTAGATTTTGTACGACCATTATCAATTGTAAATAAAAATTAATTCACATTTATGTCGTTATTAAATTCATATTGGTATTCGAATTCGTTGTTCATGGATCCTAGTCTCTGGCTGACTACAGCGACCTCTCGTGTTTTATTTATTCATGAAAAGGACATTTGCTTCACTGGAAACTACATGGATGACAATTGGAAAGTCCATATTTTGTGTTTACACGTATATTGCGAATAAAGTGTTTTACGACAAAAAAACAATAATGTTTGACGAGAAATTTTTGTTATCACATATAAGAGAAGTAAAAATCATATCTTTGATTTTTATATATTTAATGGAATTTTTTATGTCATACATTGTTTTAAATAAAACTGGAGATTTAACTTCATTCCATAATATTTATCGAAAAAATGTAACATCAATAATAGCATTGATTTTATATCTAATACCAGGTATGTATGCAATTGACAATATTAAATAATTTATTTATTTCACTAAATATACACATTATGAATTAATCTTTCGTTACGTTTTTTTTTTTTACAGGATTATTTGCACCAATATTTTGTATGTTCTCTATAGAACAATATCGTATCCCAATGAAAAAATGGCTTTATTCTGTTGTATTTTTTATATTTGTACCATGCGAATGTTTCAATTTGGTGTCTGCTTTTTATTTGTTACCTGATCGAGAAAATGATAATTGGTTTAATTTTGAAATGTTGTTTATCATTTTTATTATGATTAATTTTTTGGTTATTATTTGCCAAAATTTAATTTGTATTTATTTTGAATATCGATCGGTGAGTGTTTATGATTAAAAACTTGAATATAACATTATGCTCATTGAATTGAATTTTTATTTAAGGTACAAATAAATGAAACGTTGTATCAATGCACTATAATTGCACTGAGAGTAGTGTTAAGTGTAACAGGCATATGCTTACAATGTGCTACATTTTTTTTGCCGAATATTTTGGGGAACCGTATGCTATACGTGCCATTGTTTGCATTTCTTAATTGTATGTGATTGAACTAAATTTCTTCTTTTGGATGAGAACTAATGCATATTTTTTTTTTTCTCAATATTTTAGTTATACTATGTTTGTGTCATGCTGAAAACATAGAAAGATCAGAAATCAAAAACCAATACATCAAACAAGTCTGGCCGATCTTCAAAACTCTGTTAGGATGTTTGACTATCATCCAATATCTTGTTGCAATTATGAATATACTGTATTTTGCTTCAAGAAATAAAACCCTGCTTCCTGAACAAACTAACAGCTTCGTAATGTGTTTCATTGCAAACTATTTTATTTTATTTGGTAATAAACGATTTCAAATTATGGTATGTTTGATGATGTAATTTCTATACATATTCTTTTATATTTACAGGAAATGATTTTTGTTTATTTGAAATTAGGAGAGATTATTTATGGAATGTTCATTTCATAAATTACCACTTCGAAGAGCTAAATGATGAAAGACCACATGAAAGGAATACAGAATGCACAGCATAAGAATATAAATCTGTTCATAAAATCATCTACAACATTAACGGCTTTTAACTTATAGTAAAACAAATAAATAAATTACCATTTTAATTCAAGACATAGCATATACAAAATTTGTGAACATGATTTGTACATAAAAAAAAAAAAAAAAAAAAAAAAAAAATGCGAAATACGTATGTACGTGCGTCGTTGTCGTTGTCGTCGTTGGGTGTTAGCACGATAGCGTTTCACCAATCCAATTTTTTTCGTCTAAAATTGTACACAATGGTTTGGATTCATTACCAAATGGTTCCTTTCGAAGATGAGCTATTAATGACAATGTTTGTAAAATTTTTGCTTACGACACCTGGAGATAGTGACCAATTTTGTACTGGAAATTTAGCTTTCACCCAAAAATTGTCATTTTTCATGGGAAATTCATTTGAATATCGATTTTTCTGAGTTGTGGTAATGAAAGACTCTACTTTTTTTCAAAAAAAGAAGCTAGAAACATCATCATAACAAAAAATTTAACATTACTATGTTTGCAATTTGTTTTGAAATATCGATGTTTTTGGCTAAAAATGTAAAAAATGACCAAAAACACCCCATTTTGTATGAGAAAATGGTGAAAAAATCGATTTTTCAGAGTTCGGCCCAAAGTAAACTGCTATTATTTTTGAAAAATACAGTCACATTTGCCATCAGATCTACAGAATGGCCACTAATGTCACGGGAAAATCGATGCTTTCACAATGTTTTTCCATCAAATATTCTTGATTTTTTTTTTCACGATACGGAAAAGTTTAGGATTACGAATGTAACCCACATTTTTTAAGACTTGATATTGGAAGACTTCGAATAATAAAGCAAAACATTCACATGAAATTTATTAGAGTATATTAATTTTTTGTATCGTTCTTACGAGATTATTTGCATTATAATTTTTTCATATCTGTGATTTTACTTATATTATTATTAAATAATATTTTATTGAATTTACTAAACCGTGATTGATTTGTAACTTCTGGCGTTGAGAAATCTATGAGCGGACCATGTTTTGGTAATGGTAACAGTTCCGATACTATTTCACTGATGAGTCTTTTTTCTTTGCATGAAACGATGTTCTCAATAGGTTTGTTGGATGACTGTTTCGTATTGCGACCGGTGTTTCTCCCAAAATATAAACATTTTAGTTTGATGAGAAAAGTATAAATTATTTACACAAGCAGAACAATGACAATGTTTGCATGTTTCTGTGTGTTGAGAAGAATGCACACTGTGTCTAACACAGACGAAGAAAAAAACAATAACAACAAAAGCATCTAAAATTGTCATTTAAAATTCCCGTTATGTTTAAAAATGTCAAAGAGGACGGACATTTTCTGAAATTTCGTGTTCGTCCGTCCGACTTTGAAGTAGGACAAAAGGACGGACACAAATTTGTCCTACTTTAAAATAGGACAAAAGGACGGACACAAATTTGTCATACTTTGAAGTGGGACAAAAGGACGGACACAAATTTTTCCGACTTTAAAATAGGACAAAAGGACGGACACAAATTTTTCCGACTTTAAAATAGGACAAAAGGACGGACACAAATTTGTCATACTTTGAAGTGGGACAAAAGGACGGACACAAATTTTTCCGACTTTAAAATAGGACAAAAGGACGGACACAAATTTTTCCGACTTTAAAATAGGACAAAAGGACGGACACAAATTTGTCATACTTTGAAGTGGGACAAAAGGACGGACACAAATTTGTCCTACATTGAAGTGGGACAAAAGGACGGACACAAATTTTTCCGACTTTGAAGTAGGACAAAAGGACGGACAAAAATGTTTCCGACTTAGAAGTGGGACAAAAGGACGGACACAAATGTTCCGACTTTGAAGTGGGACAAAAGGACGGACACAAATTGACGGACGGACGGACATATTCATTATCCGGAAAATTTAAGGACGGACGGACACTTATTTTGTCCTAAATTGAACACATTTTTGAGATCAAAATGAAATATCACAAAAAGTGTTTTAATGACCGCAATTACTTAGAAAATGAAATAAATTCAATGAATGATTTTTATTGTTACAACATACGGCAGCCAGTACAAATTTTAAGAAGTGCTAAGTTTTGTGGTTTGGTTGAATTATGTTCACAACGAAGGTGTCAATCGCACAATTTTCGCAAAGAAATTTTTTTTTTTTGTATTTTGGACTGATAATTTTTTTCAACAAAAAATATGTTCGACGGAACAAAATGTTCAAACATTTTGTGCGATAGATTTTTTTTGTACAAAATTGTGCAGAAAAAAAAATTTTAGGCGAAAATTGATGAGAATTTTCGATGGAAATATTCAAATAACTGTTTACTCCCGTGTCAAAAAATATTGGCTAGAAGTTAACTTATTGAGACATTTTGACAATATTTGAGACATTTTGACTGACTGAAATGTAAATTCCATACAAATAATATAACTTAAATCAACTTTAATCATATCATAGTCAACAAACGCGTCCCAAATTAACCGACTGCTTTTAGTTAACTTAGTTGACTTGAACCAGCTAAAGCTGTTCAGTCAGTCAGTCACTTTTTTTTGACACGGGCTTGAATTAACCACAAAAAAATTAATAACGAATTTCAAAAAATAAACAATGTTTAATTTCAAGCATCTTTTTATTGTAACATTTGAGAATTGGAAAAAGATGTTTTTGTTTGAATTCAAATATAGTTTGGAAAAAAAAAAAGTTGAATTTCTTTGAAATTATGTACATTTTTATTTTATTTTTTTTTTTTTCAAACAAACGATTGTGCAGAATGAAATATCAATAGAAATAAATCTATGGATTGGTTTACACCATCATTGTGTAAAATCAATCAACAGTAATTAAATTTCTAAGAATTTCGTAAACGCTCCCAATGTGATTTGATACAATCATATCCACGAGTCAAATGAATTGATATTGAGAGTCATAACGACAGGCAATTCAAGTGTGGAAAATATTAAAATTTGAAAATGTATATACCTATATTTATTTATTTATTTTTATTTATTTGTTACGAAACTAAATTTATATCAGTACGTGTTCACTAGCAAGCTAGTACGTGCTCACTAACAATGCTTAAAAATGTGTTCAATTTAGGACAAAATAAGTGTCCGTCCGTCCTTAAATTGTCCGGATAATGAATATGTCCGTCCGTCCGTCAATTTGTGTCCGTCCTTTTGTCCCACTTCAAAGTCGGAAAATTTGTGTCCGTCCTTTTGTCCCACTTCTAAGTCGGAAACATTTTTGTCCGTCCTTTTGTCCTACTTCAAAGTCGGAAAAATTTGTGTCCGTCCTTTTGTCCCACTTCAAAGTCGGAAAATTTGTGTCCGTCCTTTTGTCCCACTTCTAAGTTGGAAAAATTTGTGTCCGTCCTTTTGTCCTACTTCAAAGTCGGAAAAATTTGTGTCCGTTCTTTTGTCCCACTTCAAAGTAGGACAAATTTGTGTCCGTCCTTTTGTCCTATTTTGAAGTCGGACAGATGGACGGACAAAATTGTCCTCTTTGACACCTTTAGTTATGTTTAACACTCATTTAAAAGATTTTGACATATTGCGTGAACTTATTTGCATTCATTTCGGCTTTAATATTGCTATAGTCATTATTACAGAATTAAATAAATTTTTCTTCAAATTCGTGGTAAAAAATAGTATTTAGAGTGAGTACAAATAAAATTTAGTCTAACTTGGTGTTTATTCCCAATGAAATAAAACATGGTGTTCATATACATATATAAATATTTTCAGAATATGTCACCGCCATGGACTAACGCCACACATTTTGGACCTCGTAAAAATTATTGTACTAAGTACAGGCTGTTTTGTCTGCTATCATTTTCAAAACAAATTATGATGACATTAAATCAGTTGGAATTTTGCTCATTATTTTATGGTCGATTTTGACATTTACTTATTTCGTTTCTTTCTGCATATCTCTACAGGAATACGTATGTAACTTGTTGATATCATATACTATAGTGTCAATTTTTATCTTTAAATACAATGTGCATTTAATTTTTTGTTTTTCAGTACATTGACAAGACGCATATTTTACGTTTAATTGGAATTGCAATCTTAATCATAAATATGAGCACAAAGCCGAATCAAATCAATGAATTAGATGTAGTTCTTGGGTTTTTAGCCTTCACTGGATTAGTAGGAAGTTTTTCGTTCTACTGCATTCATATCATTCATTCAATTGTTGCAAATGTTTAAAAACACACACAAAAACACAACATAACCATTTTTTACCGGCCATTTCGTTAGATAAAAACACAAAACACTTGGTCTTTACCTAATGCTAAAATATTTAAGTAAATTTAAGTTTAAGTGGTTTTATTTTGTTTAAATAAATTATGCGTACTATAAAAAAAAACGTACAGAATTAAAATTGAAAATAATATTTATACATATTTATGAGTCTAATTTCCGTTTTAGATTAGTAAATATTTGGTAAATATTTTTTTTTGTCGAATAAATTTGATTCCTAATATTTTGTATTTTCATTAAATCACAACATTAAATTATAATTCATCAGATTTGGTATTAGACACACATGAAATTAATTAATAAATTTCTTCAATTGTAATATTTTTTTCTTTCTTTCATATGAAAATTCAAATATTCGCAAACGAAACTATGACCAGAACAAAGATACAATGGTACACTCAAAACGTTTCCAACAACAAAATACACGGTAAGCAGGTCCGTTTCCATATTAGTTACGCTTTGTGTGGATCATGGAGAGAGAGAGAGAGAGAGAGAGGAGAGAGGAGAGAGAGGAGAGAGAGAGAGAGAAAGGAGAGAGAGAGAGAGAGAGAGAGAGAGAGGAGAGAGAGGAGAGAGAGAGAGAGAGAGAGAGAGAGAGAGAGAGAGAGAGAGAGAGAGAGAGAGAGAGAGAGAGAGAGAGAGAGAGAGAGAGAGAGAGAGAGAGAGAGAGAGTATGTGTATGTGTATGTGTGTGTATGTGTGTATGTGTGTATGTGTATGTGTGTGTATGTGTGTGCACTAACACTAAGAAACGGCCCTAGAACCTACAAAACTACACTACTAGTACATCTGCGATACTCAAATACTAAAAAATTAAAAATTTTGAAACCAAAATTGGCCAAAAAAAGAAACAATTGTGAAATCAGAAAAATTAATGCGTTTAACTTTATTTCTTCCACTCTATAAAATCCATGAACATTGAGAAGATTTTTTTATATAATTTTAAATGTAACTTCTTTCAGCCAGTTGTTATGGTATTCAACATCATAATGAATGTGTAAACTGCTTTCAGTGACTAAAACGAAAAACAAATATATATTCAAAGCTTATTTTTGAGAAGAAAATTGCAATTTCAAAAATATTCCATTTTCGAAATACTGCAATATTGATCAATGAAGTTGCTTGATTTTTCAAAAAGTTTAATTGTGATTGTTCAATATGCTCACATTGCCAAATGTCTCCAAATTTAAAATGGCCAAACCAAATCCATGATAATAGACTGGTCGTTGTGCATTGCCGATCATAAGTATCAAGTGTGTTTGTAGTTTCGGTTTTAGAGTTAACCAATTTGATTCGTATAAACAATCAGCCATTCGCGCAAAGCTCTCGGTTGCAATTTTACCAAAGAAACAGTACAAAAATAGAATTTGAATGCACACCATGGCCGCATCAAACAAGATGAAAAGATCGAAATCGATGTGTTTATGTTCCTTGAAAAAAGAAAATTTCAAAAAGGGTTACTACGGGTCCAATCAAGATTTTGCAATGAGTCCATTCATTTGGATTGAACAAATCGGTTGAAGAAAATGAAAAAAATGAGAAAATTCTTACCAATTTTAAATGGAACGTAATGCAGGCCAAAGTTAAATTGTTGAAAAACAATTGAATCATCAAAAAGGACGAATAAATGTCGGCCGAATCCAAGAACCATCTACGAATGATCAAAATAAACGCATTTCGATGGTTAAAAAAGTGAAAAAGGTGAATTTGTGAAAATTAATTTGCTGAAATATTTAAATTCAATTTAAATCAAGTGTTTTTTGCAAAACAGTAAACATTGAATTTCGTTTCCATTCAATTTTGAATTGAAAATGTCAAAAAACAACTAAAAACTGGAAAAAATGTTCTTACTCTTTAACCGTAATGTGAAAATGAATCAAATCGCGAAGTAATTCGTTTTGATTCAGTCCGGATTGTGGTTTATTTGGATCTAATTTGCGTAGCGAATGGTTAAATCGTTGATAAAATGACCGATGCTGCAAACACATCGACATGCAAAGCAGTAATATTGCTCCAGTTGCTAGGAAAAAAGCTTCGCCAGTTATCCAATTAACGACAATTTCAGCTGCGTATCCGCCGATTGTTTTCTGATTCCATGGCAACCTGTTCAAAACATTAAATATATTTTGTGAATTCATTGAAAGGGAATCCGTTTTTTCTTCAACAATTTCTTTTTAATCCTTCAAATTAATATTGAAATGTTTAAAATTGAATAGGCTCTTACGCGTATTTAAACGGCACATAAACAAATTCCTTTTTAAATCGACCATAGATGTGATAGCACAAGAAAATGGATATCGCACTGCAACCAAATGTGAAAAAAGTGAATAATGCAAGAATGAAGAAGAAAATGCGCAAAAATCGATCACTTTTGTCGCTTGCACGTTGAAAATATTTAAATGATTCTTGATTGGCGTCTGTAATGTAAAGAAATGTCAAACATTTGATTATTCTTTTGAATAAACCATTTGAAAATCATCTGTTGGAAATTACGTTTTTCATATATTTTCGTTAGACGTTTGAATAGGTCGGCAATTTTATGTCTGTAATAGAATACAAATGCAACTCCATATGATCCTTGAATGTATCCGAAAAATGGAAACATTGCGAATAATGATAATTCCAAATTCACAGCGGCTATCTTGAAAGCATATATGCCTGCTCCAACTAAAGCCAGCGTATTTATCACGAATAGAATCAATGTTATCAGCAACATAATCACTTTTTTATGTTGGCCGAGTAGCTCGTCATTCGGCCACACACTGAATAATACCAACACTTTTTGTTGCACTGGAAATGGTCTCATCTTGATGACACCTTACGGCACACTACTCAACGAGGAATGAATAGAGGTGGTTTTCATTATAGCTCAAAGTTTGAATAGTCACAGGAAATAGAAACATAGGGAAATGTATAAATCATGTTATTTCACCCCTTTTTAATAACTTCACTCTTTGAAATAAGAGAAAAAATAAGTAAAAGCCGTTTGTAATCATATTTTCCTTTGCAGATTCATTACTTATTCAGCATATTGTGCATATATAAGATTTACATATTGGAATCGTACGGGATTGGTTTTTTTTTGGGAAATCGAATCGCCATGATCTTTTTTTTTCTTTTTTCTCAACATTCAACTCTCGTTTAATAATTTGGACTGATTGATCAAAAAAACAATCTTTTTTTCCACTTCTCTTACTTTTTTTAGATCTTTTTTTTCCAATTTTCTAGAGAAAAAATCTTTTGTCCCTTCCCTAACTATGTTTCAGCTTGAATAATTGATATCAAGTCGTTTCTTCGAAAAAACACAACAAGACTCGGCACATTTCAGAGCTTCTTTATTGATTCTTAAGGAATTTCCCTCTCGAAATTGCTGAATTATTTCGTTTTCTTTAAATTTTCACATTTTTCCCCACACAAAATACTAAAATTCCTCCAAATATTTGTAAGTAAAACGTTTGTACTACAATAGGTAATAGTATTAACGTTCGTTTTATTGATAAATAACTATCCGGACTAGATCATCAGCATTTTTCTAAGACAAGCCATTTCTATTGATTTGGGTATATCAATCATATCATTCTGAAACGTCGCCAAGGTTTCGCAAACGTAAGTGAAAAGAATGTCCACGAGAAGAATTGTCAATGTCGTAAATTCATATGTGATTTGTGTGAATACAAAACTCAACTCAAATCAGATCTGAAGATACACAAGCGAAAACATCATCTTAATAAACATTTGACATCACATCGTGATCTGATTCCATTTCAATGCATCAAATGCTTTGGAACATTTTCAAATGAAGATGAACAAATAGCCCACGATATTACGTGTAGCTGGTGTCAATATCAGTGTCATTTTTACAACAATCAGATGATCCGAAAATCACACTTGAAGCAACACATTCAAGGCTTGAACTTTAAGCTCATCACTTTGGAGTAAAGCCATACAGATGCAAAATGTACAAACGTGACTTTGCTCACGAATCCTACATTTTCGATCACATGAAACGCCTTTATAAGTTTTGCAACTGCACAAAATTGAATCAATCATTTCAGTTAAAGGAAATACTACATTATTTCTTTTGATAATAAGATCAAATGATTTCAAATGAATCTTACTTTAATAACTTGAATAAAAGTTTAAAAATAGCACTAAATGAATTTCTTCTTTTTTTTTCTTTTATTTTTCATGAATTGAAGTTCTACTTAGCACCGAAAACGTGCAAATAAAAGTAAAATTTTTATACAAAATATAGATTTTCTTCATCAAAATACCCTAAAGTATATTTAAATATGGAGATCGGGTATGAAAACGGTCTTTCCTTAAATCATAATTTATTAAATAGGAAATAATTAAAATGTAGAAAAAAAAATCCATGGAAAAATCAAATAATAAGACATTAATTTGGAATGTGCATTTTTTTTTTATTCTGAATCGTATGTGAATATCAATTAGTTCTAACTGCGTAAAAAGTGCACTTTTTCAAGTACTTCAACATCTTTAACCATCAATTTCAAATGTATTCGTATCTCCCATTCTTAGCCAATGATTCCAAAAATGGAGGTAAAATCATGAGATCCATCGTAAGAATCAGTGCGTTTTATTTCGATTAAATTGTATGTCGTTTCATTTTGTGCTTTTTTTGTGCCCAAATAATATTTCTCTTCCAAATAAATTGTCAATTTACATGCATTCACCAAATGTTTACGTTCATCGTTCAATGCGGATACATTTAAAACATTATTTTTTAACAAATTTCCAAGTCCATCACTTTTCATCGAATCAATTTGAATTTTTTCTAATTTCTTCAAATTTCTTATGAATGGTAAAATATTGTTGATTGTTTCATGAACAAAGTAAATATGTTTGAGTTTTTTGAATTTCTTCAATGTAGTATCGAGACCATCAATTTGTGCAGCATCATAAATAAATAATTGTTTTAAATTCACAAGCGGCGCTAAATTGAATGGTCCCATTTCGTTAGGAATGTAGAAAATTTCAATAAGCGGCAATAGTTTTGGTGAATAAGCACGTTCCATTGTCGTTTTGTAGAAATACAGATGTAAATATTGAAAAAACTTTTTATCTTTCAACTTTAGCATTAAATTCCTAAATTCTGGCGTGATTATGCTATTCTCTTCATGTAGAATGGCCAATGCATCTAGCTTGATGTTTGATGTTAAAATATGTTCACTATTTTTCATCAAGAAATCGACAGTCGTTGAGAAATTTCGGATTTTTGGATTTTTTTTTAGAAATTCAATCACCTGATCAACTTTACGTTTTGAAACAAACTCAAAGTGTTCAAGATTTGAATATTTTTTCGAAAGCCAATTATTTGATGTGCCAATAATATTCCCATCGAACGATGACTTATCTCTTACATATAAACGCTTTAACTTTTTACAATACTTTAAAAATGTTTCATGAAGATCGCCATCAATAACACACTGAACAAACTTCACGGTTTCTAATTGATGCAAAATATCTTTAACATAAATGGGATCCAATTTACCGCCACCGAACTCAATTTCTCGGAGATTTTCAAAACATTTGAATTGAACTTTTTCCAAAATGTCATCGGTTATAAAAATACTTTGTATAAATTGATTGAAACAATTAATACCAAGACTGGTGGTCATTAGGGAAAGTGTTCGATTCATCAGATATGCTCGGGAGAAAAAATTGTTTAGGAAAAATTGACCAGCATCTCTTCGAAGATTCTTACACGTTCGCCCAGTGCGAATTAATTCTTTTAGAGAAAAAAAATCGAATTTATATTCCATGCAGTCAGTATTTAGGTTGAATATTGGCGGATGATCTTCCTCATTACAATAACAACTTGATTGAGGATTCTGGTTCGAACTTGTACGTGGTAATGAATTTGGTTTTGATTTCATGCATGATTTGTCGGCTTTAATAAGCAGAATCTGAAAAGAAAGAACAAAGTGTTGTGTAAAAAAGACATATGTCATTTTTGCAAAACTATCGTATTTTTTATGTACAAAATAATTCGAATTACCTCCAAAAATATGATTCCAACCAAAACAAAAGCAAACGATTTTCGTTCCAACATTTTTTGATGGCAAATGATTCTATTCAACTGATTTTGTTTGATAATTTGATAATTTGAAAATTTCTAATTGAAATTCATCCAATCAATGTCATGGAAACCAAGTAAGCGATTAAGTAATGAATTGAGACAAAAATTATGAAATAAAGTAAATGAAAATAAAAAGAAAGAAATAAGAAGAAAAAAAAAAATTGTGCCATATGGTTGGAATTTATACAAGCACATTCATATCCATTAGGGTGCGTTAAAAAAACAAAATTTATTCATTATTCGATAATACATTTTTTCATCACATGTACGGACCTAAAACTATTCAAACAGTGTATTCACAGAGTTCAAATATTTATAGATCAAAATAGTTCCGAGGCTTCAAATATAACAAAAGACGTCGAATATTGTACATAAGATCGATACGCCCTATTCATATTACAAGCGACTGTTTTTATTCGAAAGTTGTATTCTCCCAATAACAAAACAAGTGAAGGAATACTCCAACGAATGTGTTTATAATTTTCAAGTTCGTTTTTCAAGTGGTATTTTGTTAGCAAATCATTGAATTCACTATGAATTCTAAGATGAATAACAAAACCGTTTAGGAACAAGGAAAATTAAATAATATTTTTTTCACTTTAAACAGTTTCAAAACGATAATCAATGGCGTTGGATTTGAACGAAACCAAGCAATACAACTTAGCAATAAGATCATTTTTCTACAATTTCACAGTTCAACAAGAAATTTCAAGAAAAAATTCTTTGAAACTCCAGTTACCCAGGGAATTTTCACCATTTTTTTCGTACTTTGGAAATTTACTGTTCAACTACAAATATAACAACAATTACAACTTGAAACATTCACAATAATGAAATATTTCAATACTTACGCACGTAAAATGTCGACTTCATTTTTAATACGTCAAGATTATAAACGTTTGAAGACAACAGATGTATTTCAATAGGTGAATGCTGAAAAAAAAAATTCGTACCAGTTTAATTTCCAGACAATATTGAATCATATAGTGTAAGCGTCATCATTGTGATTAGCGGAAAAATTATTTAATAAAAGCACTTTGACATTACAGAAAATCGCAACGAAATTCAAAAACTAAATTTATTGAAAAATTTACCATTTATTGAAAACTCAAATCGTCCAAAGAAAAACGATTCGTTGGAAAATGTCCGTGAAAAAATGGTTCGTCTTAAGTCTGTGTATTTTTATGTTTTTTGAGGTAAATACTTTTTTTTTAGCCAAATTTTCATTTCTCGAAAATGTTTTCTCCTCAGTGACTGAATTTTATTTCTTTTTACAGATGTCTGTAGCCAATGCTGGTGGTTTTTTCTCACGAATGTCTGGATTGTCAAGATTAATCACACCAACATCCGTTCGAAAGACAATATCACAAAATTTAACAAATCATCCGGACATTCTAAATTTGAATATTGATTGTTTTGGGCAAAGCTTTGAATATTTATCGCTTAAAGATTTGGTTCGTGTTGGTCAAACATGTAAAGACCTTCGAGAATCAGTTGGATTTTTTTTTCGTGATACTTATTTATCGCGAGTATCATTGTTTAATGGGAAACTTGTGCATGAACATTTAGATGTTGAAATAACATGTTTCAGTGAATACGTTCAAAGTATTATAATAGAAGGTGGTGTTTCACGATATAATCGAATCGATCGTTTCACATCACTGCGAGAGATTGAATTTGATGTTCGTCTATTTCATCCGGAAAATTTCATGGGTATTTTTCATCGATTGGAAACTGTAAAATTTATTCAGGCTGACATAAACACCGATCTCCATGAAACATTCCTTAAATTTTGTAAAAAATTGAAACGATTGTATGTGAGAGATAAACGCCAAACATGGCTGGCAAAACTAGGGGGAAAACTAATGTGGAAATCATGGGGAAAACATCTCATTGGAATATCAAATAATTGGCTTTCCAAACAATATTTGACAATTGAACATTTTGAATTTGTTTCTTATCGCAAATTCGAAGAGGTCATTGAATTTCTTTCCGTAAATCCAAACATTCGTACATTTTCAACGACTGTTGACTTTTTGATTGAAAATGCACAGGACATTCTGAAATCAAATATTAAATTGGATATATTGGCCATTTTACACAAATGGAATAACATATTCAATAAATTACAATTCACGAAATTCGTTAATCAATTGTCAATGTTTTATGAACGGGGCATTTTCAAGCAATTACATTTATATTTTGATTATGATGAAGGAATACTTGATTTAATGCCATATTCACCACTATATTCACTTGTTAAAATTTTGTACATTCCAAACGAAATGGGCCCTTTTACATTGGCTCCGCTCGTGCATTTACAACAATTATACATTTATGATTCATCACAAATTGCGGATCGTGATGATGCATTGCAAAAACTCACACAACTTAATTACATTCATTTTGTTTATGAAAAAGTTGATGGGCTTTTACCATTTATTAGAAATTTACCAAAATTGCAAAAAATTCAAATTAAAACGCTTGAAATTGGATTTTATGACAATAGTCAAAGGAATGTTTTGAACCTAACACGGTTGAATGAAGAACGAGAAAAATTAACGAGTGTCGGAAAAGTAACGATTTATGTGGAAGAGGAAATTTATTTGGCAACGAAAAAAGTAAGAAACACAACGGTACATAATTTAATTGAAATTAAACGCGCTGACTCATATGATGGAACTCATGATTTTACTACGATTTTTGGAGTCATTGGATGAATCAATAGGGTTTACAATATGGAACATTTGCGGATCAAAGTTTTTGTACGTATCGATGGATCTATTGACTAGATCTTGGAATGTATCAAGTATAGAAGAACTGATTTAATGCAAACAATTTAAATATGTGAATGTTGTTTTTTTTATTCATAATAAATTTTCTATCAAATGATCAACGTGTGTGTTTTCATTTTCATCAAAAAAGACATTCGAATTTTTTTTTTTTTTTTTTTTTTTTTTTTGAAAAAACTCAAATTGTCATAAAAAAGACGTCAAATGTCGTGATTCTCCATCAAAGAGAAGAATTGAATTCTGTTGACTCTTAGTGACTAAAAAAAAAAACGTCGGATCACATCGAATACGTGTTGAATCGGTTTAAAAAATGCATTTTATCAGAAGGTATCAAGTAGCATCGAAGCTCAATTCAATGCCATTCGAATCTCAATACAATGTCTTAATGGCCTTAATCTCTCCCTTAATCTCAATTTACCAAATAAAAAATAAGCAATAAATTGCAGTAGCGCACCTAAGCGGAAAATTGTTCAGTTTTAGTGCATTTATTCGTTTGAGTTGCTTGTAATTCGGTCGAACTTATAAAGCATTATTCACTTGAATCAATTGAAACACTTAAATTAGTTGTGTGTGCGTGTATGTGTTGGAATTCAATTCAATCGTGTGCTGCTTAGGATGGGGAGTTAGAAATGGATCAAAATCATGTTGATTTAAGTTTGCAATATCAATATCAAGTTCACTGTGTCAGTGTGGCTGTTGCAATTTAAACTTAACAAATGAATCAAGGTCACAGATGTGCATTAGCAATTGCAAAGGCAATTTAAATGAAAATTAAGAGATTGAGAATTAAGGTGCAATGAAGGCATTATAACTTCAAACGCAATTTATTATTCTAACTTTGTTGGCTATAAACTCGAATGCAATAAGTTAACATTTAAGTACCACATGCAGTGAGATTAAGTCGATAAATTCGTAGGATTACATTTTACCTGAATTTTCAAGAAAGATTTCTACAGTTTCGTTGAGATTTTTGCATTTGTGAGAAATGCGATTCATTTTTGTGGTTTTTTCATTGTTTGGAGCAAGTGTTATTAGTTTTGATGAAATTAATGTGTATACGAGAGACGATCGTGGCAATACTCCTCTCCATGATGCTGCTCAATATGGTAAATGTAATTCTGAATATTGGTTAAGAAATATTGATTAAAATGTCTTTTAATTCTTCCACTAAAATTATGGATCACCATTTAGGTTATTATTTAAGCAAAGCAAAACTTCTGATTAGCCATGGAGCAAATGTGAATGCAAAAAATTTCAATAAAGAATCGCCATTACATTTAGCAGTTCGGTATGGTGAGTGATTTTGAAAGTGAAAACACAAATATCGTATTCAATTGAATTATGTTTTTATCAGATAAACCAGATATTGCTGAACTTTTAGTTGAATATGGTGCAGATGTAAATGCCAGGCTAAGTAATATGGAAACGCCACTACACATGGCTGTCAAAACTAGTAAGTAATTTTATTCGGTTTCAAGTTTTTTTTGTTTTTTTTTTTTTTTTTCTTTCCTTGAACCATTTGGATTATTGATATTAAATGGTAAAATTCAGATAACGCAGATATCTCTAGAATTCTTGTTCAACACGGAGCCGATATTAATGCTAAGGATAATGAAGCCAAAACACCACTGTTTTGGGCTGCTGCTTATCGTAATTTTTGGACATTTTTCGTAGACATTTTTTATATTTTCCAAATTAATTGACATGAATATTTTTTGGGAACTTGTTTTCAGGCAATGAGTATATCGCCCGGATTCTTATTGAAAATCGTGTTGGTAATCGAGATTCAGCTGAATTTATGTTAGCAATTACCTTAGGTAATTTGGATTTTTCTTATTCATTTATTGATTAGCTTTCGATTCCTTTAGTTTGTAATTTACTTGATTTTATATGATTTATTTGATTAAATTGAAGCAGATGTTATCATTTGAATTCCAAAGTATGTATTCTTAAGAAAATGATCGCGCTCAATTTTGTTTCAGGAAATGAAGAGACCGTAAAAAACATGATTAAACGAGGTGCCGATGTGAATGCCCGATTGTTTGACGGAAGAACTCCACTTCATCTAGCTGCTTTGAATGGTAAATCAATGATTGAAAAAAAAAAAAAATTGTGATTTGGAATAAATAATTTGGAATAGAAATCCTTTTTTATTCTTGTAGGTATAACAAATATTGTTCAAATGCTTATTGAAAATGGTGCCGATAAAGATGCCAAAAGCAAAGATGGCGAAACACCACTTCATGCTGCTGCACGACTTGGTTATTTTTCTCCATTCATATCCTTTATAATTTATACAATACTTTGAAGTTCGTTTTTCCAAAATTTTTGAAAAAAAAAAATTACGTTCCAAACTCTTTTTCGGGATGTTTGGCTTTTCAACATAGTTCTCTTCAAAGATTTTTTTTCATTTTTTCTGTTTGTTTTTTTTTTTTTTTTTTTTTCAATAAATAAATGATTTTGATTCATTCTTTTAGGTAGCACAAATATTGTAAAATATCTCATTGAAATGGGGGCTGATTTAAAAGCAAGAACAGAGAAAGGACAAACACCACGTGAACTTGTTTCATGGATTAGCGAAGTACCGAATGATAAATGTAACATTTTCAACATTTTATATGAATTTATAGGTTATGACACAGGATTCCCTTGATCACCCTTGACCCTTAGCGGATCCTCCTTGTTATGGTATACTGAAACCTCACCCCTGGAAAAATATGAAATTTTTGACAAAAAAGCGTTCTTTTTTTGCTCTTTATTTTTTCACATTTTGGTATATTTCGTCGGGGGCTCTTAAGACGGGGCCCCCTTTAGGTCGTCGGTATCAGAACCTAAATGTCTAAATTTAAAAGTTTCCTTTCATTTTGTTTCATAAATAAAATCTAATTAACACTTTTAGATCACGAGCATGTGTGGATTGCGACTATTCTACAAAATGCCGAAGAGAAACAGGATTATATGCACAGACGAAAAATACCTGAAAGACGTGGCTGTTTATTTGGTGTGCTAGATTGAATTTTCGGCCATTTTTGATTTTTGATTTTATGTTGTTATTTTTATCCAGTTTCGAAATGGCGAAAATTCTTACATTGAATTTTTATCAAACAATCACAAGGAAATAAAATTGAATCATAAAGAACGTGTATCTATATGTTTTTTTGTGCATTTAAAATTGGTTCATGAACTTAATATTTATATCTGTTTCTTTAAATCAATATTTTCGCTGAAAATCGTTTTATGTCTTATTTTTCTATTGCAAAAGCAAATAAATTTCATAAAAATTATCAACAAAACTGCCGTGAATATTGTAACAACGGCTATAATATCAAATGAATTAGCTGCAATTAATCCAAGTCGAAGTGTTGGTGATTTCAAAAAATCACAATTTGGATTGCGTAAAACCCATTCAATCCACCAAATGGCTCGGTCGAGAGGATTTTCCTTTTGATCTTTGAATATTGTAGACCATTTCTTTGCATTGGCTGCATACGATGGATCTTCAAGCACTTTTAACAATATTTTTTTAATCGTATCTTTTGTAAGTGAATGAAAGTCGACATCTTCGCCCATTTTAAGTTGTTTTCCTTTGAATGAATTCTAGAAACATGAATAGAAAGAATTGATTCTTTTTTCAAATTTGATTAAAACGCAAAATTAATTTGTTTAGATTCAGAAAAAAAGTTTTAAATTTTACTTGATATTGATCAAATGCAAATGGAATTATAATCATTGGTACGCCATTCCAAATAGCTTCTTGAGTGGTTAATAAGCCACCATGAAAGAAAATTGCTTTGACTTTGGAATCGGGCAAAATATCTGATACGGGTAACCACGGTTGAATCAAAACATTTGCTGGTAAATCAATTGATGAGGAAAAATTGCTTTCGAATTTCCATATAAAATGATAGTCACGAAGCTCACGAAAGATGTCCAGAAAAATGTACTGCTTTTCCAATGACATAAGATCACTACGTAAATTAGAGCCAAGACTAAAAATGACTACACCTTTCCTTGAAGCATCAATGAATGTTCTTATATTCTGTGAAAAGAAAATGGATTAGAGAGGTGAAGTTTTTTTTTTGGTGAGAACAAAAAAAGAGTTGTAATGAATTTTGTGATTGATTGAGTGGTTAGAACATTTTGAGTGAATGCAATCGCCAATCTCTATTCTTTCTCCAAAGAAATGAAAAGACCTTCGCTCAATGGAATGAGAGTCACTTTCGAACATGAGGATCCTTAATGTCTTTCACCAATGAAATAAATTACCTTTGACAATGGTTTTGCATCTTTTATGTGAAGACCACCAACTGGAATTACATTTTCCGGAAGTGGTATTGAAAAGTCCATGATGGGATTCGTATTGACAAGCGCAAAAATAGCCTTTTGTTCCAATTTAGTTACACTTGGTATATTTGATCCAAAATATTTAGAAGCTATTGCATCGATTTTTGGAGCCAAGTAATATTGAAAAAGCCTGAAAAATCACGATGAATTTTAATCTTCAGTTAATATTTTCTAGCAAAATGATTTTTTCTAAATTGAAAAACTTTCTTTCTCTTCCTCCCTTCTCCTCTCCTCTTCTTCTTCTTCTTCTTTTCCTACTTTTCGCTTTTTTTTCATGAAGAATTTATTATTTTTATATCTTCCACGCTTGAAGTTTGTGTTCTTCCTTAGTAACTTACATGCATTCTTCAATGTGAATTAGAAAGTTCAAAAATCTCTGTGTAAACGTCATTCGATCATCAAATTTTAATAAAAAATGCGGATTGTATGCATAGTAATGATGTCCGCCAATCAGTTGATTGATAAATGGTGGTTGACCAAAAGCGGTAATCGCCACCAATGGTGGATAGTTGAATTTGTGCAAAAATGGCAAAAAACAAGGTCCAACAACAAAATCATATAATATCAAATCAAACCGAAAATCATTTGGATATGTAAGCAATGTATGAAATCCATTTGTTTTGTAAGCACCTGAAAAGAATTAAGAGATTTTGGATTAAAAATGAACATTCCAATCCTTCACTCAAATCGGAAAATTTAAATATTTTTTATTAAATCACATTTATTTGAACAATAAATATACAAATTTAATAGCCAAATCAACAAACTCTGTATAACGCTTCAATAGAAAAAACTACTCACCATCACATATTAACATATATTCATCTTGCAATTCAATTGCCTCATAAAATGGACTCACTGTTTGACTTTGTATGATGTACTTATCGACGATGTTGAATTGATTTTCAAGCAAAATGTAATTTATTCCAACTGGTTGATGGTTTTCAGTGAATGGTGAAATAATTGTGATGTTATGGCCATGTTTAGCAAGTTCATTGATTATTGCTCGATTCCTAGAGTACGCATTTATGAAAAAACCAAATTTTTCGACTATTATGATAATTTTTACAATCAATTTTATTTTTAATTTTGTTTTTTCACATTTTTTTTTTCCTAACATATTTGTTTGTTTTCGAAAATTATAGAATTTTGTGTGAAAATCAATCTGTAAATTACCAAAAATGATGACTAGGTGATGCCAATATTGATATGAGCAAAATATTCGATGCCCAAATACATGAAATGTTCCACAAAAACACTAGTAGAATTATTACTTTGGGCTTCATTTCTTATTGATCTTGTTGTCAGTGTGAAATCTGTTTAATGAATAAATGTATTTTTAGAATGTATCGATGTATTTTTAGAATAATAATTATCATCGTTAACCTTTAGTCAAGTTGAATTTGATTTCAAATATTTATCAGATTGTATTGTAAAAGAATCGAAAAATATCTACACAAAAGAAGACAAAAAATATCTTTGTATAAACATTTTTCATTTGTTGAGAGATTAAAGTCGTAAAAAGAGTATGTACGGCTTCAGAAAGGCGTCGATTGTTCACATTGGTCCAGATAAGATTAGAGTCATTCTCTAGATAAGATTAGAGTCATAATTGTTGATATTCCAAATATAAATTTGGATTTTTTTTTTTTTTATTATTTCAGATTTTTTAAACTCGATTCCATCACAATTTTCAATAAAATATTTTTTTCCAACTGATTTATATGATAACATGATTTTGTATTATCACTTCAGGTCCATCGAACGGCTGGCCACACAACGTTTGCGAAATGCACCAAGGCCATAAATTCCGAATGAATGAATAATTTTCTCATTCGCGTTAAAAATGTTATTCCTTCGATTTAGCAATTTAGGGGCTTTGGGAGTCTGAGGTCTTAAGGAAAGTTGTTATCTTCAAAAAAAGCTACAATATAGCAATATATTTGAAGAGAGTCTGGTTTGTACATTTTTCTGAATATCCAGAAAATGCCACAAATACAGATCGATTAGAGTCTCAAAAGAAACGGCTCATAGCCAAATGATACGATTTTGATAGAGTCACAGATAATCCCGCGAAAATGTTGTATTTTACCAAACTTCCTCAAATGGGCACACAAATTCATTTTTTAATTCGACGTCTGAAATCGAGAAACACATTACACTTGCATTTTATAAAAAAAAAACAGATTATTCAATCTTGAGTTTTAGTATTTGCCGTCTGTTCTTTTGTGAATTGCATCGAAATTTACTAAGACGATTTTAGTCTTCTGATAAAGACAAAAAAATGTTGAAAATGAAAAAAAAAAAATTGAAATATTGAATAAATAATGAATGATCATTGTGAGTGACGAAAGAAGAAAATGTTGTGTTGTATTGAACTTGAATTTTAGCACGCCAGTGAGTAAACAATGTAAACAAATATTGTAAAATATGTTTGTCTTTGTAGATTATATAAAAAAACAACTAATTTACATTTCTACGTAATAAATTTAAAACATTTTTTCGCACTGAAATTGTAATATTAAAAAGAATCGAAACATTTGAAATGAGAACTGTACGTAATCAACTTGCGTCAATAAAATTCTTTCGTGTTTCTTTTTCTTTTGTAAAATTGTACAAAAAGAATTGAATCATCCACATTTGAAATAAGAACTGTGCGCAATAAATTTGTGTCCATCGTGTTCTTTTTCACAGGAAATTGTATAAAAAGAATTCAGTTAATTACAACTGAAACCGAAACTATACAGTTTATTACATTAAAAAAAACGAGTTGCATATAGAAAAACACCCAAAATGAATCAAAATTGGTTCATATGTTCACTAATCGTCTTAGTTTCAAAGGTAATATTTTTATTTATTCATTTAACTTTTTTGAAATGTTGACATTAATTTCGGAAACGAGTTTACTTCTTCGAATATTGATTTTAAACTTTGAACACTTGAGTTTTGAAATATCGTGGCTTTATATAATGTTATTTTTGTGTTATCTTTACAAAGAGCTAAAAAGTGCGATAGAATGAAATCTCTTACTTTCAGAATTTTAATCCTATTACTTCATTTCATTGTCAAATTATCGATTTTTTGAAATGTTTTTCTTGCAGATGATGTTAGTTCGTGCTGCCGGAGATGATTGTGTGGGTCAAAATTGTGCACATGCACAGTATTTGGGAGTACCGCTAGTATATGTCGTACCAACTGTGGGAGTGCCGGCTGTAGGTGGCGTACAGAATGGAACACCTAAAGAACCACAATTCTCTCAACAAAAACCTAGCAAACCTTCTAAACAGGCGATTACCCATTTGCCTAGCCTACCACCTAGCAAACCAACTGACCAATCCAAAATTCCTAGCAAATCACAACAATCTAGCACACCTCAGAGTTTACTTCCTAGCAAACGTATTAGCAAACCTACAAGTAAAATAACAAGTCAAGATCCAAGTAAACCTGGAAATTCGTCTCAACGACGCCCTAGCATACGCCCTAGTATACGACCTAGCATACGCAGTCAACCTCCTAGCCAACCACCCAGCCAACCACCTAGCCAACCACCTAGCCAACTGAATAGCCAACCGAATAGCCAACCTCTCAGTAGAAATCCGAGCCAAAACAGTCAACGAGACGTTAGCAGACCTTCGATTCTACCTCCCCAACCTAGCAAAAATCCTAGCAAATCTACGAGCCGAAACCCTAGCCAAAATCCTAGCCAAACCAGTCAAAGAAACTCTAAACCCTCAATCTTACCTCCTTCCCTTAACAACAACCCAAGCAAATCCACTAACCGAAATCCTAGTCAAAACCCTAGCCGAAACCCTAGTCAAAACTCTAGCCGAAACCCTAGCCAAAATCCAAGCCAACCCAGTCAACGAAGCTTTAGCAAACCGGCAATCTTACCCCCTAAATCATCCCTGAGCAATACCCCTAGCAAATCTAATCGACAAGATCCTATTACACCAGCTGGTACTCTTGACCAACACCTGGCCCTTCCCTTAATCTACCCCATTGGATATCCCATTGCCATAGCATCTCCAGTAGTCTATGCTCATGCCAATACTGGAGCAAACCTTAAGAGATCCTAAACAATTCACAAGTTAAGACCTTTTAGCTTAGTTCACACTCTAACAAACACCCGGCAATCAATAGAATTGATTATATTGAAGAAAATTTTTCGCTTTTGTTATTCAAAAGGGCAAAATTTTCACATCAAATACAATATCAAATTATTGTTTTCATTGAAAATGTATTCTATTCAAATGCAGATGATGATAATAAAAAGTATTGTTCAAAATCCATTGAAAAACAGGTTTTTCGCATGAAATTTAATAAATGCTTGATAAATAAAAATAAAAAATTATAAATAATGTCTGTATTCTTCTGTTCTGTTCTGCTAAACAGAAGTATGACGCTATTGAAAAGCAAATTCATGCGATCCATTGTTATTTGGATTTCAATATATTTTGAGGATGAGTTGAATGCTGTAATTTTTCTTGAATAAAAATCTTTTCAACGTTTTTTTTTTTTTCATCTTTTAGTAACATCTTATCACATGGAATATAATAAAAATCAAAATTGATCTTGAATCACATTAACGTGATTCTATTGAATAATAAAATACTTGAGATGCATTTATATTGAATAATAAATACAAATTAAGTGCCTAGATAACTGTTATGATTTGTGCAGTGGATTGCAGTTTGCATTATCATTATCTATGTTTATTTCATTGCATTGTAAAACATTGTCATCTTCGTTACAGAATACTGACGTCATCATCCTAATGTCTCAATTAGCCTAAATTCAAGATAAAATAAAGTTTATTTATACTGAATGAGGAACATTTTTAACATTGAATCATTTAAAGTTTTTCTGTTGGAAGTAATGAAATTACTGATTTTTATTTTTCTCTTTATGGCTTTGATGCTAGCTGCATCAAAAGCAGGTAAAATGAAATTCGTTTTAAAATTGTTCTTTTTTTTGCTCGTTTTGCGCTTTCAATTTGTTTTTGGGTTTTTCTGTTTTTATCATTTTTTTTGTAAAATAATTTCTTGCTAAATTCAATTGTTTTTATCAATTATTTCATTTTATGCAAATTATTCAAATAATTTGATCCACTAATTAGACGATAATAGTACTGATAAATGTGTATTAAAAATTTATGATGAAGATGACTGGAGAAACCTAATTGAAATGGTTGTTGAATATGGTGAATTTAAATTTAATTTTAAAATGTACAGTTAATTTATGGAAATGGATTTTAGACTATGACAAGAACACGGAATCACTAATCAAATACTGCACTTAAAGGGTTGTCCATTACAGACGCAGGAAAGTATACGTCAGTTTGACAGATACACCATTTTGGTTTCATGTCATCCATATGTTATTTTGTTAGTTGAATGTATACCATTTATCGCTATGGAGTCATATTCTATTTCTGAACGCATTATTGTTATTCAAGAGCACTATAAAAATGGTGCAAAAATAAAAAATACGTTTCGCGCATTACGTAATCATTTTGGTCGGAATAACCGTCCAAATGAGACAACAATCGGTCGTTTAGTGCGTAAATTTGAGGCTACTGGTTCGGTGAGTGATTTGCCAAAGTCTGGTAGACCAAAAAGTGCTCGTTCAGCAGAAAATATCGCTGCTGTAAAGGAAAGTGTGAAAGAAGACCCGAAAAAGTCAACAACACGACGTTCGCTTGAATTGGGCATTTCTCGGACCAGTTTGCACAGAATTATGCACAAAGACTTGAATTTACACGCTTACAAGATCCAATTAACTCAAGAACTGAAGCCAATTGACCATTTTTCGCGTCGTGTGTTCTCAGATTGGCTCATCGAACACAGGAAAGTTGACGCTGCTTTTTCATCAAAAATCATCTTTAGCGATGAGGCTCATTTCACACTAAACGGCACGGTAAATAAGCAAAATTGTCGCATCTGGGCCACTGAAAATCCTCGTGAATATCATGAACAACAAATGCATCCTCAAAAAGTGACTGTTTGGTGTGCATTGTGGTCGAAAGGCATCATTGGACCTTATTTTTTTGAGGATGACGATGGAAAGACGGTTACGGTCAATTCTCAGCGGTATCGTGCCATGTTAGTGGACTTTTTTTTTGCCTCAACTTGATAGATTAGATGTGGATGATGTTTTTTTTCAACAAGACGGTGCAACTTGCCACACCACACGTGACAACATCCATCATTTGCAATCATTTTTCGGTGACCGCTTAATTTCTCGCAATGGAAATGTGAATTGGCCAGCAAGATCATGCGATCTAACACCGTTAGACTTTTTTTTATGGGGATTTTTGAAGAGCAAAGTGTATGTGGATAAACCAGCAACCATCCAACACCTTAAAGACAACATTATTGCTGAGATAAATGCCATAGAAACGTCTCTATTGGAAAATGTCATCGAAAATTTCGACCATCGGATCAACGTCTGTAAAACCAGTCGCGGTGAACATTTGAGTGATATTATTTTTCACACATAAATGGTATAAATGTACCTTCAAAATAAAGTACCTAACTTGGTTTTATCACTAACCTTAATTAGTTTTATTTTCGTTTACTTTCCTGCGTCTGTAATGGACAACCCTTTATATTGAATAATAAATACAAATTGGGGGGGCAGTTTGCTTATCATTATTTGTTTTTTCATTGATTGTAAAATTGTATTGTTAGAATACTGACGTTATCATCTAATGTCTCAATTAGTAAATTAAGATAAAATAAAGTTTATTTATACTGAATGAGGAACATTTTTAACATTGTCATTTAAGTTTTGTTGGAAGTAATGAAATTACTGATTTTTATTTTTCTCTTTATGGTTTGATGTAGCTGCATCAAAAGCAGGTAAAATGAAATTCGTTTTAAAATTGTTCTTTTTTTTGCTCGTTTTGCGCTTTCAATTTGTTTTTGGGTTTTTCTGTTTTTATCATTTTTTTTGTAAAATAATTTCTTGCTAAATTCAATTGTTTTTATCAATTATTTCATTTTATGCAAATTATTCAAATAATTTGATCCACTAATTAGACGATAATAGTACTGATAAATGTGTATTAAAAATTTATGATGAAGATGACTGGAGAAACCTAATTGAAATGGTTGTTGAATATGGTGAATTTAAATTTAATTTTAAAATGTACAGTTAATTTATGGAAATGGATTTTAGACTATGACAAGAACACGGAATCACTAATCAAATACTGCACTTCAAATATATCAAGGGAATTCGTATTGAAGGTATTTGGAGATGTTATTCATATTCCCATTCGAAAAGGTAATTGCACATAAATTCTGCTTTAAAAAATGTATATTTTTGACAAATTTGACAATATTCCGTGCATATTTGTTATTAAACACAAATTTTTGTTTTTCAGGATGTTACCAAATTACTCGTTGAAAATGGAGCTAATGTGAATGGAAAAGAAAATGGAAAACGTTTTGGAAAGACGCCACTTCAAATTCTTGCAGAAAAAAGTGAATGGGTTTTTGTTGTTATATTATCGAAATATAAATGTATTTGTTTCTTTAATTTCTGTTTTATAAAATTGTGAGGGGCATGTGCGTAGTGATAAAATAGAAAGAAATACTATTTTTGTGCTGATACTTTTAAGGTAATTTGGAAATCATGCAATTCTTAATTGACAATGGAGCCAACGTGGATGGCGGCAGTAAATCTCCACTTTACATTACACCACTTCACATAGCATCAGAATATGGTATTTTAAAAGTGATGTTGCATACCAAATAAATGTCTAACAGTATCAAATGTGCATAAAATGTTCTTAAATGTTTGTTTCTTCACTTTTTAAAATGTAGCTAGACCAGATACAGTAGAATTACTCATTAAAAATGGAGCCAATGTCAATGCCCGAGATAGCTACGGAAATACGCCATTACATAAAGCTGCGATTCGTGGTATTTACTCCTTTTAGAATTTACATTAAATTCACCGGGAAAAAAATTTACATTCATTTTGTTTCTTTAATAAGCGCGCATTGATACAGCTAAAGCCATAATTGAAAATGCGAAAAATCTTGATATTAATGCTAGGAAGAACAATGGGGAAACCCCTCTTATTAGTCATAAATTGGCGAAAATGGATATTTTAATAATTTTTATTTTCATACAAAAGTGTGCTTTAAGATCAACATTCAATCAATTTTAATAATTTATGTTTCTAGGTTCAAGAGATGTAGCTAAATTTCTAATAAAAAATGGAGCCAATATTACCTTTACAGATTCAAAAGGAAACACACCACTTCATTTAGCGAAGTCTCTAGGTCTAAATAAGAAAATCGAAAAAATGGACAAAAATGATTGAAATGATAATTTCGATTTTTTAGATTTGCAAGATATCGCTGACATGCTCATCTAAAGAGGTTTCGATATTAATACTCAAAACAATGATCGAGCTACACCTATCAGTATATCTTTTTGAAGTGAAAAACATAAAATTGACAGAGGCGAATTCAATATATTTTGTTTTAAAAAACATGTTCGACGTTTTTCCAAGATAAACACAACTTATTTTTTGAACTAAAATAGTCCCAAACAATGGACTAACCAAAAAAAACTATTATTATTTCGCCAAAACAATTAGTTTTTGATTTTCTAAATTTAAACTTTCGCTAAATTTATTTTTACTTTAACCGTAAATGGAGATGCTACAGTTCAAAACCTGTAGAAAATTCCTTACGCAGAAGTGAAAATGCAATTTTGAGTATAATTCGTAAGTCATTTTCGATTTACTTTAAACGAAGAAATAGATATCGTGTCTAATTCATCTTATTTTGGTTTCAAAAACGATTTCTTTTACAAGTTTCCTTTTCGAGGAAAATGTCATAGTATGGGACTACTTTAGTTAGAGAGAAAGTTGTGTTGATCATGGAAAAACGTAAAACCCGTTATTTTAAGATAAAATGTAATGGATTCGTAACAGAAATTGTATGAGTTTCATGTGTTGGATTTCTGCCCTTTAAAACAACATAAGTTATATTTATGAAAACATATTCCAAAATTCTTTTTATGCCAGCTTATCATGGAATCAAGATCCATTCATTGGCTATTATTTCAAAATTTTACTTCACATTTTAAATTTTAATACAAAATTGCTTTTTCATATTCAGTTGGTTTCTGTAGACGTCAAATGTGTACCGTTTTTACGTTTTCATTCAATTGATTTATAGTATGATCGTATTATCTTCTATCCTCTGAATAATTTTCTTGTGGATTCGGTAACACTGTTGTAGTTTGAAAACTAGGCAGAGCTAAAATAGGTTTTTTTTACCTAATTTGGGTACGCTGAATTCAATGGTGATAACCATTTTTAAATCTGTCCAGATGACCTCGAACAAAATTTTCAAATCAAATATTCTTGGCTCAAGATGGTTTTTGCACCCTTTATGGCTGTGCATATCGTTGATTTTTCAACAAATTCTTATTGATTCGTACAGAAAACATATTTTTAAGCATAATATAATATATAACGGTCTTTTACAGCCCTTTACAGAGCAATTTAAACAATTATTTCTCTATTTTTTTGTATTTTTTTCGTTTTCTTTCGAGTTTTTTTTATCTTTTTGGTTAAAATAGTTTATGATTTCACTATATTAAGATTATAATTATATAACTATATATATAACTATATTAAGATTATAAATTACTGAATCGCTAGCTATAATTTACGAACAGTATTTTAATTTCCCGGTGATTCGAAATGTAAAATGGGCACCATCGATTACATGCACAACATGCATGAATGCATCACAAGATTGGAAAACCGGAAAGCGTCAATGCATGTCTTTTGGTGTGCCTATGCTATGGTCGGATCCTGCAATCCACGACCCTTCCAATTGTTATTTGTGTATGAACAAATTATCTGGTCCGAATAGAATTCCATCACGAAATCGTGCATACATTGGTGTACCATCAGCACAACTACCATTACCACACTCAGAAAATATTCCAATTCCGAAAAGCCCGAGCCCAACTGAACAGTACATTCCCCCAACATTTGAATCTGCTCCTGAGTCATCATACTCGCTATACCAGCCATCTAACGTAACGCCAACATGTAATCACATTGAAATTTCCCAAAATCGTTTGAATATAATTTCACGCGATCTGAGATTATCTCAAGTTCGTGAAATTATGCTTACTCAACACCTCAAAGCCTTGAATATTTTGGCGCCTGATGTTAAAATATACCATGCTCGTGGCCGTCAACGTGAGTTTATGAAATTTTTCGAACGAAATGAGGCAAATACATTTGCATATTGCAAAGACATTCTTGGACTGATGCTTGCAATGTTTG